>OY754333.1:15542250-15645812 GCA_963573305.1 Pyrrhosoma nymphula | reverse complement strand
AGACCCATCTGTGGAGTGGAGAAAGCAACAGCGAGAAAGAGGAGAGTACACCAGGGTACCCACTTCATTAATCCCCGGCGGGGGGCAATATCCAACATCTAATGAACGGCTGACAAGACACCGGCCGAGAGAATGAAAATATCCAACTCCATATTTCCTCCTGCAGTGTCCAGAAAACCCAAATATCACGTGTTTTTCTCCTTCTGTGCCACTGGCGACAACCAAAACGTACTTCTTCCCAATAATGTGTCCATTTTCATCCACTCCAGTGCAAAGATGTGACCACGTTATCAAACGAAATATTGACATGCTTCGGGGTACAAATTACGTCGAATCATAAGATAATAATCAGAAATCTTGGAGATGACTTTATATGCTCTCTCGATTATCTATTTTTACACTATGGATACTACCTCAATAGTTTTTATCCCACCTCAAAATAATACCTTATAGTAATATTTTTTCCCAGGAGTATTAGAAGAAAATGCGTCATATTTGTAGGGTGAATTAATAGGGTATCGCATCCATGAATCAAAAATACTATAAAGTTTTCTACAGACAAATGAAAATTAGAGTCACTTGTCCAAAAACGATACATAAGTCTTTTCAATAATCATTGTGCATTATACTCCATCCGAAAGGATTTAAAATTTCTGAACAAACGAGAATACTTGAGACGTGATAGCATTAGCGGCTAACATTTGGAACTAAAATGTCTACGCAGGTTATGCTCAAGATAATGTCAACATATGAATTTCGAACTCAACGCCGAAAATCAAAGTCAACCAATGCTTTAATAAAGATGAAACATTTAAAATACAATTCTTGCATTATTTGCATTGCTGCATGTATGGTGATTTACACCGTATAAGGTAGATGTACTTTTGTTTGATGTGGTCCGAGAATTTTCTTTCGACTTACCTAATTGAAATCCATTAAAATGTGTTCTCAATGACTCCCGATTACCGTTTCAGGCACATTAACATGATATTTTCCGTACTATTTCACGCTAAAAATGCAGAAAAGAAAACCACAGACTCCAGACTCCAGTTCCAACGCGCATTCCGCCAAATTATTGTTGAAAAATAAGTACACGTGGCTATGTCGCGAACACCGTGGCTCCCAATGAAGTTGCAGGCGCACGATGGTTATGCAAATAAGAGCGTATAAACACGTCAGGAGGCGACGGTCTGTGGCTAACTGGACGGGGGCCGTATTTCTTGCTCCTCTACACGTGATGCAACAGCGGATACGTAACTTTCACATTGCTGTTAGGTCAAAGAAGTTCCTCATAATTAACCGGCATCATCATTAGTTAATGATTACAGTTTTTCCTGCATCCAAGGGAATTGAAATTATTACAGCCGAATTTTTCCAGTTGTTTCATCAATATTTTTTTATGCATTTACTTCAATATTTATTTGTATTAGTGTCTTGTCTGTTGTTGTTAAAATGTTTTTCTTTTAAGGGCTCACCTGATACTCCCTCCCCTCACTATCCTAATCCCAGTAATATTGCCGAATGCGGTCATCAGCCGAAATTAAGATTCTATTTGTGGTATAGGTACAGGAAATTCTTTTCTCTTAAATACTATGCATTGTAATTATAACCTGTTGATTGAAATATGCGATTGTACTGTTGTATGGTTTGTAGAAATATGTGTCTATATTGCTACATTGTTTATATATAAACCAAAATTGTTAACAAATAAAAATATAATAGACTCTGGCTATACAGATTCATACCTATACTTGATACATACTTTTTCCATTCCCGCATTGTAAAAATTGAAGTTAGCCTAATTACAGGTTTATTTCCAAATAGGCTACCTTACTTCCTTGAATGGAAATAATACTTGTGTGAACATATGTACGGAAGAATAAATATTATATATTATTATTTTTATATCATATGGAGATCTACGAAATAATTCGAATAGCAAAAAACAATTGCTGTGTTCCTAAGAGAGAAATATAAAACAGATATGAAAAAGTTATCGCATCATTTCTGCAAAATATGCGGACAATTTATAGAAGGTAATTTTTATTGAATTTAACTTTTTCATATATTGAGACTGAAAATTCTTTTACATGATCATAATATATCTATTTTAAATATTGCACCGATAAAAAGTACGCACTCATTGATATATAATTTTCCTTCTATCAAATTATTAAATACTAATCAAGACCGAAAAAAATCAGATCTTTTATAAGCAGAATACCTCCTACGAATTGAATTCCGAAAACTCTCCATGATGATTATAATTTATCCACGAGTAGTATAAATTGTTAATTCAATCTTTTTGCCTATTTTGAAACTGAAAACACCATATATTTGATGAAATAAGCATTAAAAAACTATAATACCTGAGCAGTATTTATAGTCAAAATGTGATAAATAACTCGATACTACTCGATTAAATATACTCGACACGACACGACCTACTCGATTACAAAACAAAACTTTTACTTAAGAATCAACGAGAGTTACACACGGGGCCCTAACGTCCGTGAATTCACCACCTCACGAATATCTTGTTAAGAGCTCAATAACCGATAGCCTGAAAAAAATTATCTGCCACAGTAAATTCACGTTATTTATCCTCTCACATCCGAGCACATCGATACGAACCCATCAACGGATTATTGGAAAATAAATAATCCAATTACATTTTGCGCGGTTAGGCACGCAAAAAAAATCGCAATGACGGAAGACGCAGGCTGCATTGCCAGGAGTGAAGAAAAAACAGGTTCGCTCTCAATTGCGCAGCTTCGGAAGCTGAATCGATTGGGTGTTAAGGGGTTTGAGCGAGAGATGAGGGGTTTGATGAGATTCAACGAAGGGTGTTGGGAGGAGAGGTTGAGGGAAAACCTAGTTGACGATAAAGGGACTGTCTTGTTCACAGCCCAATGCGTAAATGATGTAAGACATCCCAACCCACCGAGATTTCCAAATGGAGAAGATCGAGTTTTCCCGGGTGCAACGCATACTCTTTATAGCATTACATTTAATTCGAATCCGTTTAATGTAAATATATATCATGTAGAGTCATGCGTGTCAAAGCCATGTGTAATATGATAAGTATTTCATTTCATAAGAGTGCTAGTGATCTATTCCTCGTTATAAATTTTGAATACCTATTTGAAAATAAACTTTAGCTATTTCAGCTTCGCCTATCCAAAAAGATAAATTAAATGGAACACCACATTAGTAATAAAGTTAGGGTAAAATTAAAATAGTCTGAACTGAATGACATTTAAGTAATTTTCCCGCGGGGTCATCTTATCTAAATGCTATCGGTCAATTGCAGTTTTATCGTACCACAATACGCACATCCTCAACATGAGAGTCAATACTCGATGTTGATGGCCACCCAGGTATTGCATCATCATCAGTGAATACTCTTCCTGATGATGACGATAAATCGTTGAAATCCGGGTCGTGTTTGATGTGTTAAGTGTGGTCTTTGTAAAAGTCATTTTACGATTAACTATTGTGAAAAAATCGACTACCACAAAGTTACTGAAGAGAGAGTTTTCTCTACATTATAGATGTTCTTCCATGATTTGAACATATGATACTACTCATGACATTGTGTACGGCTCTTGAATTCTTCCCCATATCCTCTTGCAATATTTTTAGAATTTCTTTGAACGGCTTCCTCAATTTTTCACAAAATTTGATGCACATTCGTGGCTCATTAAAAATCTTAGCTTTCTTTCACAGCAAAGCAACCAGAGTGATAAAACACTACTTTACTTAAACGCTTACCAACTTCAAACTGAGCTACGCAGAATGATGCAATAAACAGCATATCACTTCTGAAGAATCCTTTTACGTACCACTAGGATGTTGAGAAAAAAAGTATTGACTCATTAGCGGGCTATTTAGAAAGTTCACTTTCTTTATGGACAAATCTCGTGTATACAAGAATTTGATTGGGCTTCTTTAATCTCGGTGCCGAAGGAGATGCCCCTGAAACCTTTTGTCATTCTATCGAAAGCGTGATAAGTGAGAGGAACGGGATAGTACCTTGGGAAGGCAGGGAAGGAAGAATACCGAGAGGCCGTGCCAGGATGGATGCAGGGACGCAGGAGGAACGTGGCAAGTGGCTCCAATCCACTCCCCTCCCACCGCTCCCCATCGCAATTGTAACACGCCGTGTACACGCAAACACGCCGGCACGTGTTGGCTATCCGTGTTATTCGCGGGGGTAGTGTTGCGGGGAGGGGGGTAGGAGGTGTGTTAACACTCCCCTGATTATTCAGCGAGTTCGAGAGTCGCTGAATGAGTGGACGCAATGGAGAAGGTCGGATGTCTATGTGGCGAGGATCGCTGTGTTTAGTGCGCGAGGATGTGTCCGGAGGTGGTATGGATAGAAGGAAGGTGAGCCGGCCGTAGGGGAGGAACGGGATGCAAATTAATGGAGGGGTGGAGAGATACAGGCGGGGTTGAGAGAAGTAGGGAGGGGACTGGGGAGGCAGAGGAGACGCAGCGTGCAAATGACGGTTAGATGGCCGGTTTCACGGGGTTATGCGAGAGTGGTTTACCCACCCCGGCCCCCGGCTGAACTCAGTGGAGCTTGCAGTGTTTTCCCCAAGACCCTCACATCTCCCGCATCCCTCCCCCGCATCCTCCGAACACCCTCGAGGGCACCTGCTGGCCGCTTAAGCATTCGGTGCACCATTGACCGGGTTAGGTTACCATGACTCTACGATTACCCTCTCTATGAGCCGCACCACTTCGATCACGATCGTTCGGATGTGATTCCTTGCAGTAGCGGAGACTTTTAATAAAATTTTAAGGATTTGGGCTCCACGTAATCTCAATGTAAATCGGTTGACTACTTGATGTTCGAAGGGC
Organism: Pyrrhosoma nymphula; assembly: GCA_963573305.1. Taxonomy (NCBI): domain Eukaryota; kingdom Metazoa; phylum Arthropoda; class Insecta; order Odonata; family Coenagrionidae; genus Pyrrhosoma; species Pyrrhosoma nymphula. The sequence continues at coordinate 15,640,946 of OY754333.1, read as the reverse complement.
TGAGTTTGGTGTGGTGGCTCGAGTAATGACCTTCAAACCCAAGGGTGTGGAAATGAATAGCAGCAGTGGCAGTTTTTCAATTAAATCTTGGTCCCCGGTTCAGTGCTATATTTAGAGCGCTGAAGTGCAAAATTCAGTTCATCGGATGGGAGATTTTAGCGCGGAATACTTTGCGCCTTTCGCCAGAGAGACAGAAGTGAGTAAGTCAAACGACACCGGGATTCTGTTCATCCTTCCTGTACACCCATCATGATGCTCTTCTTTGCCTAAATAATCACGTACCCTTAAAGACGCAAATGGCATTGGTTATTGATCATCTCTCCGATTTTAAAAAAATCAGCCAAGCTTTTACAATGATCTTGTATTCTAAAATGTACTTCACCCATCCGTTCCTCATTCTATATAACTTCCATAATCCAGCTGCTTTGCTTACATTTGATTTCCCCGTAAAATTGTTTTCCTGCCTTGCCATGACTTTCACTTCGACGTCTGTCTGCCATTTGATCCAGCAATCTGTTCACATTCTAAGTCTCGTGAGTTCCAAGTATCGCTACAATATTTCACTACACCTCATAATAGGCTTCTAACTAACCTTTCGTAAACAATTTAACTAAATATTTCCGCAAAATGTTGTTCTACTGCCATCTGAGTTTGAACGCCTACTATTTGCGTTACATATAGGACGGAACGCAAAATGCTGGGCGCCACGAGTGACATTTGAATCACTCTAAGGAAAAATGCTTAAAATTAAAACTGGGAATAAAAAGTTAACTGGCCTATAATGATGATATCATCACCGGATACCCAAGCAGCTGATTTATCACATTTTTGGAAATTCCTTATATAAGCTTTCAACTAGTCAATGATGTAAAAAAATAAATTTTCAAGGAATGCTTGAAAGAACGGTTTTAGCTCTTCTAATATGTTTGCATGAGAAAAAGGAATATCAGGGAAAAAGGGAGGTATCAGGCGTGATGTTAAGAAATATCAACATAATGTAGATATTTAAGTTGATATTTTCCACGTATAAAGATTTATTTGACCCGGGTTTCGATGCACTGCAACATCATCAGGTACATAAAACTTGCAAATCATGGTATACATACAAGAAAAAGGGGCGGAGGTTAAGGAAGTGGAGGGAGGGAGTGGGGGCAGGGGGAAAGTTTCAAGGGGGGAGGGAGGAAGGAATGAGTATTAATAACACAAGAATATGGTTAACATTTGAAATGAGAAAATCCAAAAGTTAGTTTGAGTGGATAGATTAATTAACATCCCCATGTCCAAAACCAACTTTGAATGCGAACTCAAAACCATCAAGCATATTGCCAGGATGAATGCTTACAGCGAATTTTTCATCGACACGTTACTCCGGAAAAAAAAATTGAAACGTTCCGTAAAAATCAACAGTTTCTCCTGACAGACCCCGTTACTCTTCATCGTAAATGGTACAAATCCCTTTCGTCAATTTCCTATCCTATAGAATAGCCAATTCCTTCCCAAAAGACAAGCTCCGCGTCTCTTTTCATACCCACTAGACTTTGTCCAAAGCTCTGTGCTTGAACAAAGACAGCAGAGGAAAGGTTAAGCGGTGCGGTGTGTACGAAATAACCTGTGAGTGCCTAGCTAGTTAATTGGGCAGACCGGTCGAAATATATCTACTCGCATTGAAAAGTGCTACATAGCGGGAAACACCACTTCTATTTTTTCCCAAAACCTTTTAGAGTTGAATCACACCAGTGATTTTTATTTTATAGCTTTACATTCACTCAACAAAGGCCGTAAATTAGACGTAATTCCACCTCCTCAAGGGCGTACAGTTTAATTCTTTCCCCTCCCCCCTACTGTCACCCTCTCTTAGCGTGTAAGCGTGCATCCTGTAACTGTGTAAAATTCCCCGTGCTCCGACTACCAGACCCATCCCCCCTTTTCACTTTGTTATATGATAACATATTGCTCGGGCTTCAGGCATCACGAAGGTTGACTCGACTTGTTTTCTTTAACTTGAATTATTGTGTAACTAATACTCATCCCTTCCTCCCCTCCCCCATTGAAACTTCCCCCCTCCCCCTTCCCTCCCCCTGCTTCCCTAATCTCTACCCCACCTTCTCTTGTATATACACCATAATTGGCAAACTTTATGTATCTGATGATGGTGGAGTGCACCAAAACCCGGGTCGATTATATTTTTATCTGTGGAATTTTGCAATTTAGATTTTTTATTATATTGCGTGAGGTTAAAATGAGTCCAAACCGGCGACGCACTAAAAACTAAAACTCTATTCTATTTTTCCAAAGAAATCTTCTCGCGTCATCTTTTGTACTCCTTCCATTTTCATCCCCTGCCCCTCAACAAACGAAATGTTTGCACCTGAACCTTCCAAAAACGTAAAGGCGGCAAAGATACGTAGGACGGCATCAGGATTTATTTAGGCGAATCATCGTTGACGGCGATGAAAGGGCCTGGGAATGATGTTATCCAGGTTTGGAGGATAGTGCACCTCACTGGATCACCCCACTATGTGATGACATTATTGATTCAGAATTAACAAGGTGGCAAACACTGGTGAGCTCATTCGGAGCGCGAAATGCAGTTGGTCAGCTCCTGGTCCCCAATTGCTAAAGTGCCCTGATGCAGAGTTGCCGTAAACGCGTTGTCAGCACCGATGAATGACGTATAACCGAGTTGTATGGCAATGGATCCCAACCACCGCATAGCCATAGAGCTTACCTTTTATTAACTAAAACGTAATCGGAACAGATAACTATGAAATGTAGAGTAAGCGTAAGTCGGAAAATATATTAATATATATTGAAATAACATAATAATCATCACGCCGCTTTCCTTCCGCGAAAGCCGTTGACAAAAAAGCTTGATTTTAGGCGTTAGACCAAGAAAACTGCCTTCGACATTAACTATTTCCCTCATGCCTTAAATATCCTCGCATATCTCCTTTGCTTCTGCCTGATACTGACATACTTCTTCACTAATGTTTCACATCAGCTCTCCTATTTTTAGGACTCCAAATATTTCTCCTCTTTAGAACTTCTTCTGCCACATTCATCCACGACTTTCTTAGTTTATCCCTTCCTTTCACGCCATTCACTCCACTATCATAAGTATCTTTTTAGTTATTCGACTCTTCCATTCTCTCAACATGGCCAAACCAGTGAAGGACACTCCTTTCATACATATCCATTACCGTAGCATCCAAAACCCTTTTTTCATATCCCATATACTTCCTATTTCTGCCTTCAAACAATTCTAAAATATGAAATATTGAAGTGAATAACGTGAATGATAAACTGCACTTGACAAAAACTTGTTGAGAGCAAGGTTATTCGTTAAAAGAGTTGTAGTTGCATTAGAAAATTGAAGGTTTCTATTTCCTCGGATATTATTGAAGCAATATCGCAACAAACACAATCTTGTCCTTGGTGAAGGCGAACGAAAGTAGACTTAAGGAAATAAAAATGTGAAGTACATATGTGTTTTGGTTCAAAATTAACAACAACGAAGCAGTGATAGGCAAATTAGAAGAAAAGGAGAGTTTAACGAGGAAACAATGAGGCAAGTGGACGGAACTAGTAATAAATTGGGATGGATAACAGGAGGCCATTTTGTATGGTAGAACACAGTGAAAGAAGGGAAGAGGATGGAGGTGGATAGGAATTTTGGATTAGATCAATTAAGTGTTCTTAAGGAGAAGAGAGAAATCTTACGAAGAAAATGCGCGCTCATTGAAAGGGCTAAAGTAACAATGTCAATCACATTCTGTCCGGTAAAAGATAAAGCTGATTATATTTATAAATACATCTACGATTTACCTATCGAGATGCCTCTAATGCCACCTCCCAGTATGTTTGCAAGTATCTGATGTTATTTTCTTAAATGTTGATTTTTTTTCTGTTTCTATGGCCACGAATATTGTTTGGGAAAAATATTCTCTCACCTACTTTTTTTGACACTTCCTTTTGTTTTGTAATTTTTTTCTGACCGGCGGCCAGGGTTTAGGGATAAAATTATATCCATCAACCCATTAAACATTTTCAGTGATGTAAATGTATCTGGTACATTTTTCCTGCAGTGAAACATTTTATCTCAATCACATTTTCCTAGCAAATCGTTGAAATCTGCTCCTAGGGGTTATTTTCACGGAGCGAACACACACGGGAGTTCACATACTATTGACAGTTTCGTGATTCACTGTGATTAACAATTTAACATATCGGGGTCATTGAATTACCAGCATTAGTTTTTAATTTGTAGACTTTGAACCATTTCTAGTTCTTGTATCCAGAATTTGAGTCGACCTCCTATTTTACATCAAGCACAACAAAACTCACTCTCAATCTCGAATACCGTGATATCCTTTCTTGGTGTAATTGCCGTGCCCTAACGAGGCATATGACTCTGTCAGAAGAGTTGGCTCATGAAATGAACGTGAACATAAAAATCTCTATCTTATAAGTGAACGCTGCTCCTTTCGGTTATAGTCTATGAAAGATTGATAGGACTTAATAAAGTGCCACCTTATTTAGACAACACGCTTGACTAGTATTCGAAGGGGAGGTCCTCCTATTATCCCGAGGGCTGCTGTCCCCGTCTGCAGGTGGCAGGCAAAAAGATCGAAACGGCCTTAGGTCGAAGCACTTCAAATTGAAAATCCACTTTTAAACACGCGTAATATTATTTATATTTGTAATTATAGGGAAATAATACAGGGAAATATTTAAGGATTATATTCTTCGAGATGGTTAATAATAATTTATCTGCAAACCGTATTACCCTCACTACATGGATAAAAATGTGAAAATATTGCTTACCGGGACAATTGATAGCAACTAATTTTGTATTGCAGGGCTTTTCGAGAAGTGATCAATTATGACATTTTTATTAACTTATAGAGGGATACACTGTGAAATCATTTAGCCTTCCACGTTGTATTAGCCGTCAGGAAAATGATTTCACGTCTAGTCGTAGTACCAATCGTTGAACTTCCAATAGATGAAAAAAGCTACTTTATAATTGAAATTTTCCACTCAACGTGTCGCGCTATAATTTTGATTACCACGTTTTCACCAACTGAAGACGATATTTTTTCCTTTCGGGACTTACGAAGAAAAAAGGATTTGTGTTTCAATTGGATGAAAAATTCACGACTTCAATTAGATTGCATCGTATAGATGTTTACCTTTTCCAGTACAAGTATGTACACAGTAACATTCTATTTGATTTAAGGTTTTATCAACATTACCTCCGCACACAAACTTTTTCTATGACTGGTTATAATTTACCTAAATTTGATTTTAAAAAGCATTAACGCCTTCGCGATATAAACTGTAACGATGTCGGAGTATAGGATTCTGAACAACGTTACGAAAGTGTCTTCGTTTTTCGTCAAATAGAGTGATCAATTCAGTTACAATAACACCCTTAACATTATTGTGTTGGCAGAGAAAATAACTCATTATACTGAAGAATGTAAAAGAAAAGTTATATTATTTGCAAAAAAATATTCCAATTTTTCCGCCGGAAGATTATTTGGAGTTTCTGGATGTTATGTAAGACGCTGGTAACAAGATTTAAATAAGATATTTACATGTGCTGCAATAAGGAAAGCATTTTCAGAACCTCGAAAAGAAGGTAAGATGAATTATAAACTAAGCTTGGCGTATTTTTTACATCCAAGTGGGACAAAAGGCTACCGGCGTCGACTTACGAATACTAGTGATAGCACAATAATCAGCTCGAAATTTTGGAATTCTGAAGACAGAATTGAAGGCTAGGCGATCTTGGGTACAAAACTAGTTCATTACTCGAAAGGGGTTTTCTTTTCGTTAGCGAACTTCCATTTGCCAATATTCCCACCGAAGATTTGGAGAGAAATCCGTTGCATTCAATAGTTTTTTCATATAAAAACGACAAGAAAAAGGATATCTTTTTGGTAATGCTGACTAGACACCAGTTCACTTTGATATGCCTTGTACCTAAACGGTGAGAAATAAAAGGGAAGAGGAAGTGAATATACCATCGGCCGGTGCTGGGAAACAAAGACTGATGTTAAAAACAAAAGTGATGCTGTGCTGTACTGCCGACGGCTTTAAGCTGCCAACATACTTAGTGCTAAAACGTAATAATGTACCCAAGGACAAGAATTTTTCTTCAAGGTGATTGTATCAGCAAATAAAAAAGGGTGGATGTACAGTGCAATAATAGAAAGGCTAAACTTGGAATGGTTCCGTCGACCTACTCAAATTAAAGTTTCTGCTTGTCTTGGATTCCTATCGAGGGCACATTACTCCAGCTGGAAAAGATGCAATGAAAGACGCATAGTGACTTGGCTGCGATTCCATGAGGCATGACATCCCAGCTGCTGTTGCATTGCATTTTAGCTGCACGGGAAGTAGTGAAAAAGGAAGTCGTAAAAGCATTTAAGAAATTATTATTAGTAAGGTATTTCTAATGTTATGGATGAATGTGAGGACGATGAATTCTGGCAGAGCAGAAATAAAGAATCAAGTGAAAATGATGAAAGTGATAGTGAATATAACTAAAATGATTTTTTCGTGAATGTGAATTATTTTGAGCATGAAAATTAAGCCATTAAGTAAAAGTGTTTTCATTAAAAAGTCTTACTTTAAATTTCACAAAGTAACAATTAACATGAACAGTATAGAATATAGTTGATATGAAGCAGTTTAATATTTCAGCTGAAATTTGACCATGACTTGAATTCAAGATACAATACTTTAAATGTGAATATAGTTAGTGATGAAACAAACAACGAAATCCTGATATCTTGTGTAGATATCAGGATTTTCTTACTTTCTTTTTACAATATAGTTAGGAATTTGGAATACAACTTAATATGCTTGCTTTTACTTTTCTTGCTGATTTTTCTACATGCATGCATTAATGGTTGATAAACTGAATTATGAAGTCATATCAAGGAGATTCGACCTCAGGAAGTCTCTTCAAGTCAACCTACGCGACGGGATAGCCGGTAGATGGACTGTGAATTATTAAGTTTTTGTTTATTTATTACTATCTTTTAAATCACTCAAGTGTTTAAACCAGAAGGTTGGTTTTGTGCGGTGTCATCAGAGCTGACCCCGTAACAAGACATCGTCGTGTGAAATTCACACATTCATGGTAGGTGACGCAGCTCCTTTCCCTGGGCCAACTGCGATTTTCCACGTAGTTCTGGCAATCAGATAGTCGCACCGCGAAGATGGTCGGAAGGGGGGGTTTCCAGAGTGACTTCACCCGGATTTGAAACCGGGACCCTCTGATTGGTAGTCTAGCACGCTACCCACTAGGCCACCACAACCCCTACTACCTTTATTAATTATTAAATATAATTTTTTCCAATTGTGGAGTTCCAAAAAAGGGGGTCGTCTTAGGATCGGCTTTGTCTTAGATTCGTGAAAATACGGCAACTATTACATGTAACTCGACTCAATCCTGGACGGAGAAATCCAACTAGAATATTCCTGTACTAGTAATAGGTACAAATAAGTTTGCTATACGATGCCAAAACTATAAAAACATTGGCATTCGAACCCTTTCGAAAAAATCGGTACTTGCCACAGTAATCTATTTAAGTGATAAGAATACGACTTAAATTAAATATATAAAATATTACATCTTCATCCACTCATGAATAGAGATATTTAGTCAGAGAAATTGTGACACTGAAGCCACTTAAAATAAGGTAGAAATGCATTATGGGCGAGCCTTTGAACTCCTTAAGAAAAACAGAATGAGGAACAAAAATCAAGTCGACGGCTTGAAGAGAAAGAACAAGAAGAAGAGAGGAGGTGGAAAGTAGGAGCGAGAGAAAATGAAGGCGGGAAAAAAGGTCCAGGGAAAGATTGCTTGAAAGAAAGGTTATTTCCGGGGGAAGAGACTTACTTAGATGAAAGACGCAGGTGGTGTGGGCGAGGGGTGGGAGTGGAGGAGGCCAAGAGAGAGAGGGAGGGCTGGCTCTAGAGAAAGGAAAGGGATGCGATGGAGGAGCTTTGAAAGAAGAGCTAGTATGGGGAAAACTACGAGGAGAGGAGATTTAATTAGGAGCAGCCTTTGTCAAATTTTCCGGAAACCGCTCGCTTTCGACGAAAAGGGAGGTGGGCCAAACGAATTGTTTGTAAAGAACCTCTGCAAAAATCTTTACGTCGAGGGAGGGAGACGAGGACGGAGGATGCGGGAGAGAGCGGTGATATGAAAGGGCCAGCATAAATGCAGGACGTAAGTTAAATAAAGTGGCGGAGGGAGCCGGGAAGGGGGAAACACATGGAAGGTCGGGTAGATTGCTCGCCCTCCAAACTCAAAGATTGCTCGCTTAAAAATAGTCTGCGGGGATCTCGACCGCAAGGGGCCGACGCTGTAATGAAAGCTTAAAAAGCTAATGTTGTCGGGGAGGTCCAAGGAGCCTTTGGTGAGTGAGATGGCGGCGAAACACAGAATTTTAAAAGGCTCCGCCGCTCTCTTCCACTACAACTAACTCAGTTGAGATACAATTAAGCGTAAAAATGCTGATCACGCTCGAACGAGCAGGGGGCTTGATGGTGACTTCACGTTCCGCAAATCACGTCGAGGTGTTTTTATGTCAAAGATTGCTTAAAAAAATTGTTTTTCTCTGCTTCTTTTCTCATGCCTTTAAAGAAATAAGTAGTATCATGACAAATATAATCCTTTTTCGTGCTTTAATCGAGTGTATTTTTTCACTAATTTTGGGAAAAATAAATAAAAAATACGTACTTTGAATAGTTTATAACTATAAATACGTACGAACATAAGTAACGAACAGTAACCACAATAAAACTTTAAAAAGTTTTCTAAGCAGCATAAAGTTATTCTTTCAAATAAATCGCAGGGCAATAACAATTTGTGCAACCCAACCGGTACTTGTGCCCAAATGATACTTTTTTTAGCACTAGTTTTCTCGAAAGCAACTCAGTCGATTGAAAAAAATGGCTTACCTTTTATGATTAAAAGTCATATTCTCCAGAATATATGAGTTTAAACTCAAAACTCGAAACAAAAGTAATGGAAATGAAACAGTACATATTCAATACTTCATCGAGAGGAATTGTTTTTATTGAAAAAATGCGTGGAAAGGCAGTAATCTCGAATAAATAGTCCCTCGGACTCGTTTTTCTCCATAATATATATTAAAATTTTTCTCCATAGCTCCTCATTACTCAGGTTTCTCTGTTTTACAATCATCCAGATTCTTGTAAGATCGTGTGAAGAATTTTCTCTTGCGCCATTGTCGACTGAGTTCCTTTCAACTAACCAACTGAGCAGCTCAGAATATTGAGAGAAAAACCCAATGTAATGCAATTCTGATGAAAAATCGCTGTGTTGGGGAAGAGAATTTTTGAGAAGAAAAGCTAACAACTTCAAACTATCTCAGAGGATATGTCCTTGTATTCCCTATGCAAAAATGAAACATTTTATATTTTTAAATATTTTTATATTTATATTTGCATGTTTTTCTAATATTTGCGTTATTGCAGATTTCACTCGTATTATTTTAAAGAGAACGTAAGTACTCAACACAGACAAATAATTATAGATTCGAAAATTAACTGACCAGTAATTAAGGAAATAATAATTAATTTTAAGCATATTTAATGCCCACACTCGTATATTTTTTCACCAAGAGGCGTGTTTTTCTATCGTATTGTATTATTGTTTTGTATTCATTACAGCACCAATTTTTGTTTGTTACTGGGCTTTATTCATATAGTGCGGATTACTAAAAATAATAATAATATAATAATAAGTTTATTGCCCCTTAAACATTATATTAATTACATAATCACTTTGCAAAAATAGTTGACAGGTGCTTTAGGTGACCCCTACGGCTGTTTTCGGGGGCGCATTCAGGACAGATGCAATACATATAACAAAATACACATTACAGATGTGACAATTTAATAGTTAATGTAGAAAAATATTTAACAATAAGAGTTTAACCAACTTAAGAAAGATTCGATGTGGTTAGTCGATTTTATTTGTTGTGGCAAACAATTGACACAAACTAGAGATATAAAAAATAGTAATTATTACTTGAGTTTTACTTATAAATACAAGGAAAATGATCTTACGTGTTTTACAAAAATTTCCTTATCAAATCTGTTCAAAAACCAGCAAAAGGGGTTCAAAATACTAGGATAAAAACAAACCATTGGAGATAAAGAAAAGCAATCTCGGGGTATGGAGAGAGTAGTAACGCAGTTGTGAAACGTGGGCTTCGTCGCGTGAAACAAATATGACACGATTACTCCCGATTGAAAGGAGCAAGAGATTCTGGGAAACCGCAGCTCCAATCACAGATGCAATTTAATTTGCGGAATACAATTGAACACGCGAGATTGCTAGCTTTATCCATTATTGCTCAGAATGGAGGGCTTCAAAAAACACTGAGAAACCCAAAGAAAATCAAATAACGAGAATTCTCACGAATTTAGAGCAAGGATGCTTTGTTGCTGATCAAAATGACCTTGACCTCCCGACGTTGTTTGGGATTATATTCGGGAAATACTGTACCAACGCTGGTAGGTCAATGTAATGACCACCGTCAAAAAACTACTCACTTTTCGTTGTTTCGCCCATGTACAGAAAGATTTAATCCGCAAAATAAGCAAAATGCAAAGGCAAGCCCCATGATTCGTTAAAAACCACTACGAGCGAATGGAGAGTAAAAAGACTAATAAGAATACTAGCTTTGGAGCCACCCGAGACTAGGTGCCTGCATGATAGACTAATATTACATGATAGATTCAGAAAAAGATTGGGTTAGTGAGGCAGCTAGAGTATTAGCTTCCCATCCTGAGGGCCGGAGTTTGTGTTCCGAAGAGGGGATATGTTTCAATGGAATCTCGATCCTTATTAGGGTGCTGAGTGGAGAATATTTCACGTGCAATGCTCCTAATGCCAGATGGGGGGTAAAATTGAGGACTCCCATGCTCCTTTCGTCAAGAGCAGGATAGTGACAACGCCGGGTATATCTGCATCCTTACTCATTTTCCCTAATATTCCCTCCTTGACCTCCAAATCAGTACACGCCTGCCCAAGACAAAGAAAACAATTCTGACGCAGAGATATGCAGCCTCTTGACTGATGCTTGAGAGAATGCCACGCAAAACTTCTGTCTGCTCTTTCTAAATTTAGAACTACCCCAATCCGGCGGTCAAAACTCGCTTCCCGCCGCTCGCTTATTATTTCTATTTATTTACATGAAAGCTGAAGCCAGGGGTCTTCAAAATGGATTAAATTATTTTTATTGATGTGTATCGAGTAAAGTATATTCATTCAAAACTATGCCTTTCACATTTGAACTCAGGAATAAAGAAAAACTAGAGTTGGAAACCCAGCTCCCCTGGGTTTGTAGCAACGTGGTTAAAGTTAGGTGAGAAAAATTAGGATAATGGCGCAAAATACCTCCTACCCAAAAATCAGCCAATAAATTCGGATCACGCGATTTTTTAGGGTGACATAGAGGACGCACTCTATCTCTCAAACTGAAAGGTTTGACTAAATAATAGAGATATACTCTACCAGTCTGAGTGGTAAAAGAGTTCATTCCAACGAGCCAATAATGAGAGAAAAACAATTGTGACAAACTAATACTTCAACGAACGTTATCTTATTTGTCCTTTCCTTCTCCAATTCTTTCCTCCTATGGGTCCATTCAACTATAAGGTGAGGGTTTTTTGGCCAATTTTTTACCCACCTTTCTCCCCAATCTAAGACAACGTAAGACTTCATGAACTTTCCCACCCACCTCCCAATCCCCTCTCCTATCCTACCAATATTGCGTCAGTTGTCATATATTTTTGGAACCATGCACAAGGATAACATTACATGGGCAAGTCCATGACCAAGTGTGAAAAAACGGACCTTATTCCCTCCGGTTTTTCTTTATTTTTTTATATATCCATAGGCCCTACCTAACTCATTAGAAATATACAATTTTAGCCAGATATTGATAACGGTTTTCAAGATGTCACCATTCACAGTAGACGCAGCTGACAAAACGTGATAAAAAATACAATATCTCTACGATTATGATCGCAAAGAATTATCAAAGTTTTTCTTATAGTTAGAGTTTGCTATAGTAAGTATTAATTAACGCGGACTGCGATGGTGGTATTCCTACAAGGTAAGATTTTGAGTCCTAAAATAATTTTAAAAATTGTTAGATAAACGATCTATGAAGGGACTATTTCGGACACCCTGATCTCCCTACATAAGAAAACCTGAGAATAGTTAACCCACCAACCCTCATAACGTCTTACATAATACCTGAATGACCCCTATTTCCTTTATTCTTAATTATTGGTATAGGTATAACGAAACTTGGTGGAACTCACCTGCGGAGGTTAGAGGACACTGACCGTAAACCAAGAGTTGATGAGCGGGGAAAATTATCGAAGGACTCCCGCATGGTCCTCTGAAAAAAGGCTCGGTTGCTTCATCCGACATCTCATGCATGCTTTCCTCTCCTTTGCGTCACGCTCTTCACAAACGAGTGCCACCACGTTACGCTACAACCAAAACCTTAGCACCCCTGCCACGCCATTGCGGATGCTGCAGGATAGTGTTTCGACGTAGATGCAATTTTCAGTTATTTACGAACGTAATTCATTTGCCAAATTTAAAATAAACTCCACTGATAAGTTCACTCCAGAAATATTTTACATTTTTATGAAAAAAATACGTTCAGTAAAAGTATCGCGAAGTTTAGTATTGCGGGCCCGACAGTAAAGAATTTAGTGCCAATTTCTAAGAAAAAGTTTAGAGGCGATGAGTTTAGATATTCTCCATATACGGCGTCACGTTTCCCCCCAAAAGATATCCCCAACGGTATGGACGCCATGGCTCTGGAAAATCCCCACTTACCACGCAGATGAGACGTTCAGAGGCTATTTTTCCACTTTCTTTAGTTCCCGCAAACCCTCGGCAGCTTCACCCCTACTCTCTCCCCATTTTTTCCCCTAAAACGGTTCGCTGCCGCTTCTCATCCCTTCTGTCCCGCGAGGCCACGTGTTATACCTCGCTCCCCGCCAAAAAAGACCGAACAACAAACGCAATTTAATACTCGCTTTTTTATTTTCAATAAAGGAGGGCGTACCCCTAGGAGTCTTTATCTCGGCCATTCCCCTTCGCTCCTTGCTTTAACCACGACCGCTCCTTCTCGTCTCCACACAACTTTCGCCTCTTGCTTTGCTCGCCGATTCCCACGATTCCCACGCATTCCGACCACGTCTTGGCATTTGTTTTCTCTGTAGTCCCCCGGCCATGCTCTCGTACGCACCTTTGCCTGCTACTCCTGTACTTTTCTCATGCCCGTGAACAAAAAAAAACTCCGAGATAGTTGTTGTCAAATGGAATGACTTCACACTTTTTACATTCCACATTTTTTTATGTTTCATGGTTTCGACATCTATGATGCCATTATCATCGAATATATTCATTTTTCGGGTTTCAACATATACTCCAAATGGGGGAAGAGGGGTGAAGAGAGGATAGGTTGGGAAGGAAGAAGAAGGTCCTTATTCGCAGAGGGGAGGTTTGAATTTCAAGTCGAGTGACTGGAGGAGAGGGGGGGGGAAGTAGAAACACGATGGATGTAATGGCCGGAGGTTATTACGTGTATGCATAAACAACTCAAACATTCCATTAAAAGGTTATTTACATCAAAGGTTAATGGCAGCCAAAATAAAAATCGGTAACGAGATTAAAAATCTTTTCCGGCATTTACATTCTTATACGAATGAAGAGTTCACGGGTTTCACACCGGGTCAGGTTCTTCATAACTTCCAACGTTTCTACGAGCCTCTCGCCCATCATCTTCAGGCATTCAAGAATTCAATGATACGATATTCTTCTAGATAATCTAATTTCTATCATTTACCTGGTTATGTAAAATAAAATATTCAAAATCTTTTGTACGTTCACACTACAGCAAATAGCACTCTAAATAAATCATTTCGTTTTCGTCAGTCACATCAAGAGAAGCCTGAATTTAAATTGTAACTGTTGTCGATTTGATTGCGCGCATGAAATTAGAGAGATATATAGCAGGACAGACAGGCCTTAAATGACATACATCAAATATAAAAATATGTATTTTATTTAATTCACGACCCTTTTCATGGCCTAAATGAAATCACCAGGGGAGTGCCTATGTGCAAACCGGTTGTGCATTAAATTAATTTGTGAAAATATTTTATAAATTAATGTAATGAAGCAGTTTATTGTTTATTTTTGACCATGAATTTTCAAAAATCTTTGATCCAGATAAAACAAATTTCATCGTGTTTGAAAGGCCGTTTTTCCGCGTGCGATAAGAGACCACATTAGTTGTAATTGAAGCCGCCAAAAATATACGTGGCCGCAATAAGTAGTGGTGGTTATTGGCATCTTTTATTATTCATTTTTTTATAAGGCTCGGAGAGCTAATTTCATTAAATTTATAAAGTTTCTTTAATTTTTTCAATAATTTCTGCACTGTCTGCCCGTCAACATGAGTTAAAATTAACAAACAGTCCGGGTGAGGTATGAGTGCAGTGTCTATCACTTATGAGTACAAATATAATTAGGAGACGTATTGCACAAGATATCTCCTTCCATATACGATGCTGAAATTAACTTAACAGTATACTAACAGGATAACTAATAAAATAATGATAGTGTAGTCGACGGCTAGTAGATGCCTGGTGTGAAATCTTTATGCCAAACCACCCTGGGGTTACTTGCAGAGTACCACCTAAATGGAGATGCCTTACTTTTCCAAACTTTTCCCCTCAAAGCATAGATTCATCGTCACCGAAATCAATTTCAGATCAAATGTAATACCGTAATATTTATACGACACTTTAAAATAAGATAATTTTCAACTGTTAAGGGTTAGTTTTTTGAAGAATTACTACTTAGCGATAAAACGTAGGAGTAGTAAATGAGACGCATTAATGCACTGGTAATGCAAAGGTTTTCTCAGATTTCCTGGGAATTGTTTTTTTTTAGTCAAACCTGCGACTTTTTTGTATTAATACCAGCTGGAAATCATAATAGCTTGAAATTTGTTTTGGCATACCTATTGTTAAAGCTAAATATAAGTACGAAATACACTCGACTATAAGTCAAGAAATTATTTTCTTTTTTGGCTACTGAAAGCCTTATTTCGACGTATAGTCGAGTCACTAAATAAGAATACTTCTTTGGGGACAATATTTCTGCGTATCAGATGCATAAAACCATACGAATATATATTAATGACAAGCCACGGAGAATATTAGCTAAACATTCGTTCAAAGTGTCGTACTAGGGCCAAGCATTAATAAATATACTGGATTCGTTATTAATGAATTCCAAAAGGTCAATGTTATGGCACACATATCGTATAACTAATGCAAAACAAGTAGACTCAGCTATTTTTTCATCTCCACTTATACTCGATTCAGATTTTAGTTGACATTTTGGTCCAAAAAGAATACTTTGACTTAAATTTGAATTGACTCATACTCGAAGATATACGGATGCAATGACTTATTAAAAATGAATGCATGCCACTGCTACATGCAATATGGATTGGTATAGCATCGATTCTTATTTAAAAATCGAATTGAGTCTTAACTAAAAATCGAAAATGATATTTCCGATAGATAGGTATTTGGTCGTCAGGTTAAGACTAGGTAAAAATCAGAAAATCATAATATATCCGGCTAATTTTTTCATCCACGGGACTCCCTCAGCTGGTTATTTCTGTACATATTGTGACCAGACGTTAATCGTAAGCGGGTGGGGAGCTTATAAAAAAAATGCAAATGAACCAGCCTTTTCCATGCATACGGTATGTTGTGTAACCAAAACAATATCAATAACACTATTTTTCCTACCATAGTTTCAGCCCTTTCACGATGTCTACCAAGAAAATTCGCCCTTTTATCCCCCTCAATAAAATTCTTCCCTGTCCTTCCTTCATTCTTTCCCATTCTTACCCCGAGTATCTTCTTCCCTCGTAGCCCTCCCATTTCCCGCATTCTTTCTCTCTCTTGTTTCCTCGCAGTCTCTCCTCTGTGTATATCCTCCTCGTCCGCGGCTGGTGGTACGCCCATCCCAGACGACCAGCGCTCCAACGACCCATCGCTAATGCCGCCATCAAGCGGGAAGGGAGAGCATTCAGGGCCCTAAACCATTTCCCAACCAACCCCTCTCCCCCCACTCTGCCCGCCCGGCCTCCTTTCAGCCGAATGCCGAAACCACACCATGCAGGCAAGGATCTCCTAGACGAAGCATTTGGAACCTATCCCACAGCGTTCCAGAAGCGGTGCGTCCGAACGTTATGCTGGAACGCAAAATATTTACCGGTGGAATTCCATCGGTCAACCACTAAGGAATCATACCAATTGATCAAATGAAATCTACCAATATTTATATATAACTTGCAATGATGGAATTGCTCCATTAGCTATCTTACAAAGAGGAAATCTTCAAAAATATTTATCCATTTCACAGCCGACATTATCGACATCAAAGGATGGCCACGTGGAAAAAAACTAGGGATTTAAGGGATGTGCCGCCTAGCAATCATTTGAGATGAGAATCGGGTACATTCTCCTGCCCACAGAACTATTTATTGAATGACAAAGAACTATCACTTAATTGGTCAGACGAGGGAAAGTATTGTGTTCGTGTACAGGATTAAAATTAGATGTTTAATTTGAAATACAAGTTTACCGGGCTTGAGAAGATGACTTGATCACTTGAATAATGATGCCTCACAATAAATGTTTGCCAAGAAATAGTGCATTTCATGCATTCACTATTATTTATAATCACTTTAACCATAGCTTGATAATTGGTCTACCAAAAACCATTCTAATTAACATGACGATGCGTTATCTCTCTAATCTGCTAAAATGATTTCTTCTTAGTATTCACGGTAATCTACTTCAGTTAATGCAAAACTCTAACTCACCTAAAATACCTAAGGGTAGATTCGATAATTTCACTGGCCTTCATTTCATAAGTCTTTCCTCTGCCCACCAAGGATATTTCATCTAATTAGGACATAAAATGGCCATAAAAATCCATCAAATTTTAATGACAGAATAATATTTTTTTAAATCCAAATATCAGGGATGTAAAATAAATTATGCCGGCCGCAGTAGTGAGGTAGGTAAGTCATCGGAGTAGATAACCATCTCTTGTTCATCTTCATACAGGCAATGCCCTGAAAGCAGATATGTGGCAAAGGTTGACTTTTCACGAAATAAACAAATTCAGTGCACGATACGAAATCATTAGGAACTGCACTGTAGTTAACGTGAATCGATGGGTTTAGTACATGCGTGCATGCATGAAAATACCACACTATCGAAATGCATAGCAAGCACGCGAGAAAAGCTGTGAGTAAATGCATGTTTTTGAAAAAATATTTATACAGTGAACGAGGTAACTGTACTACATACCTAGCAATCTACCTATCCAAACTTTTAGGCAGTTATCAGTATTTTCCCAATGACATAATTAAAAGTGCTCATTTTGTAACAGCAGAAACAGTTGATTTACAGTAAAGTCGTCAAACATGGGTGGTTGTGAACCGACAAAATGCTACCAATTGGCTAGTTCCCGAATGTTTCACCTGCTCAGATCATTTAATTCGCGTTCCCATTTGCGCTAACTTCATCACAATGAAGGGAAATCTCCCATCATGCTCTCTAATTGCTTGTGTAAGCAATGATATTTTTAGCTTGTTCAAACAATCCAAGACGCATAAACTTGACACTTTCAGGCGTTACTTCGTGGACCTGCATTCGAATCCACAACAATTCAAACAGATTCGCAGAGTCCAGACATTAAAAAAATTGTTACTCTTCTGCCCCTTTCTATCTCTCTGGATTCAACTATATGTTGGCTCGCGACCACTTCATCTGTAACTGAATAATAAGCTCAGAGAAGTCCAAAACGGAATCGGTAAAAAAGTTATTTTTTATGAGTGGACTAGACGAAGTGTTTTCATTATTGCTGAATCCGAGACGTGAAAGCACCAGTAAATATCGAGTTTAATCTTTTGAAAGCTCGACTGAGAAACGATCGGACCTATTTATCCTTGCCAAAACTACCTGCTCGCTCACTTAGCCACAACTCTAGCTCTACTTGCTCTTTATCACATCCGCCTTGGGCTCCCTCGCCCGCTTCCCTTTATACTTCTCTCTCGCCCGCGGTTCTCAATCCTCAATGTCGGATGAGATGGCGAGAAGTGGCGAAGGCCCAGGGCCCATTACATCTCTCAGCGCACCCTGAGGGGGTGGATGTTGGGGGTGGAGGAGAGAGGATGGTGTTTGGGGGGAACCATCCAAGGGTGTGAGGGAATGGGAGGGGGTGGGAGGGCATTAGGACAAAGGGGGCAGGGAGGGGAACCATGGGGTCGGCGGAGGGATAAAGGGGGGTGGGAAAGGCGGTTTCGGCTCGGGAGGATTGCGGTAGAGTACAGACTCTCCCTCTTACTCCCCCGCATACATCTCTGTCTTTCTCTCTCGTTGCCACTCTCGTCCGTTTCCTTTCATGTGTGTCGAAAAGCTCCTTCGCATCCTCAGATGTACACATGTTACTTATGGTTTTATTATCTTTATGCATGTGTAATGCTCCCACCTCCACCCACGTAGCCGAGTCGCCGCAAGACCATGAAATAAGAGCATGATAGCGCTAGGTCGTTGAAGGTGTGCGCTAAAACTGAAAGGAACACGGAGTTGTATGCTTGAGAGCTTAGTCGCCGTGATGGTGCTTTAGTAATGAAAGAAACCGCACATGTCAACTTTACCAAAGTGCTTTTCTTTCGTTTGTTCATCATCTGTTAAGCTCCAAGAAACATTTAAGCTTTAGAAAAGGCCGAAATTATGTATTTCATGTGTTATCTAAAGTCATAATACCTGACATTAAGTCTAAATAAATCGGCTCTTTGGCTGTTGGCCTAGTAAGCAACGGCGCTGCAAAAAAGCCTTTTCCCCATCTGATGTGCTTACCAATATTTACAGAAAATTCCACCCACCTGCGTTACTTTTGTGATTTTTTTAACGAGGGTAGGTGAAAATCTCTTGTTAGACACTGTGAGCCCCGTAGCTCACATTAGTGTGAGACTCTAACCCACTAAAAACACCTCCCATTGGCTACAACTGAGCTGGCTCATCTAGCAGCTCTTTCATGCTTTCGTCGCAGGTGATGGGATATGGCCCACTGGCTACTCCCATTGATGGGGTACAGCCCACTGGCTACTCCCCTGTATTTTGACTTTTTGACGGTAATTTTCACATTAGGCTTCACTGGTAATTCCCTTGCTGTGCTAGGTTAAGAAGACTTTTTTAATTATGGTATTTGTATGCGAGGTTGAATGCACTACATCAATTTTTGTCCATATTAAATGCAAAACAGCTACTGAAAATTTCTTTGAACGCATTTAAGCGAATTTTTTGTGAAAAGTCAGCACCTACATCATGTAGTACTATGTAGATTCACTCTATTCATAAAAAAGTGAAATGAAAGTTAGGTAACAAATAAAAAATGATGCTCATCGTATATGAGAAGAGACTACGCTATGTATCACTGAATAATATGCTTAATACCCACAGTTAGTACTACCTCTCAGGATAATAAAAAGAAAGCAAGTGAAATAATCTCCTCAAATAAAGAGAAACTTCAGAAATTTTGACTCCATCGCTATCACCGTCAAATTATTTCACTCATATTAGCAATGAAACAAAGCAATAAAAACTCAAACTCATTTTTAGGTAATGGCATTTATCTTTGAATGACCTTTTTATATGATAAACTTATTATTAGCCCTTCTCTCTAAGGTTTATAGGCCTAGACTTAAAGCGTAAATTTTGAACTCGGAGGGGAATAATTTTCTCCAAACTGACTTCATATTTTTTTTATGTTTTCATTTAAAATATTAAAAGTTTTTTCAAAGTGCTACATATAGCTAACATTTATTTTATGAAATAAAACGTGACTTTGCGGTCATTAGGTATGATAAATTACGCTTAGTTTTGAATAGCGAAGTAACGATTACAAACACGACTTTAAAATACCGCAAAAAGCTTAAGTCGCAATCGGCACTGTTAAAATTCGTAATATTGAGGACATTTCGCTGATGGATATTGAAGGTATTGATTACAAAAGATTTCAATGGCTGAATTTTGTTTACATCAGAATGTTTTGGACACAGAAAGTTTAATGACCTATCGTATCCATAACGTCAACATATATCAGGACACCATGAGGTAAAGAATTGTAACCAAGTCACGTCCCGTTTTGTTGTGAATTTATTTTATTCCTGATGGCACAACGGATTTAATTTCTCGCGTGACGGCAAATCCTGTATCACGACGCGTCCGCCATTATGTTTCACGGATGGCTTCGGCGGAACACAGTGTGATTGCGGTTTTTAGAGCTCCATTCACATGCGGATGATTGCCTATCCGAGCGACATTGTATAGAACGATGGCCATTGTCTCGCGCCCTTCTCCAAAGCTAATTTCCGACACTCCAGATTTTCGGCGTTATGAGTTGTGGGAGTGAAGCTGTATGCGCTCATTTCCGGAGACGCAGCGTACACGGGAGATGGCCGATACGAGATATGATCCCATCCAGAAACGCCTTTTCCGACAGCAGCCCTGCAGAAAACTGCCGAAAATAAACAGCGCAGAAACTAACACCGGGAATAACGCCGGAAAGTGGATAATCACACGATGCGAAAAAAATAACTCGAATCCGGTAAAAAAATATTGTTGAGCTGGATATTAAGTGGTGGAGAAAAGACGTTATGAACCATTGAAACTGAGGCTTGAAAAGTGCGTGACTGAAAAATAGACGTGTAATGGAGGAACATTATGAGCACCAAATTGCCATAAAAGAAATTCAACCTGCATACAATTTAAATTATTGAAATAAAAGAGACTGATGAGATAACCATAGTTGCCACACAGTCAATGACATTGTTCACACAATATGTTACTCATTTCCTTTATTTGGAAATCCATGTTTCACTGGCCAATATGTTTTTTTCTTTCATTTGAAATACTTATCACCATACAGAAAGGACAGAATTACTCCACACAACAGTCACGGTTTGTTTAGTGGCATTCACTCTGGGGAAGTGAAATGGCATTTCCCATTCGATCAGTAGGTTGGATATTTATGATAGGCGACGGACAGATGAGGTATTAACCGCCAAGTAAGATAGGAGGGTAGGCTGGTAAGGTTAGGCTTGGGCTTGCATACGGAGATAGGAAAGGGTGGAGAGAAACCCGGCCAAGGAATTACCTTGGTCTTAACGAAAGTCGCCAATGAGTCAACTGTTAAAGTCCCCTCCGAAGAAAAGAGTACTGTACCGGAAATGCCCTCCTCACGGTAGGTATCCAGGCTGAAAAATCTCCACCACATCCGGGATTTAAACACAGGTCAGGATATGAAGCCTATACCCCGGCCACCGCACAAACCCGATCATTCATTACTGGTGCTGGGCGGTGGTAGATGGCACCAATTGCTAACAAGTTTGTAAAACAATAGTTTTTATTTTATAAGGCCTCAATCCCCATCGTTAATGCAAGGTTAATCACATGACTGTTGCGAAAACTCCTTGCACTGACGGTGTACTCTCCACGTAGCAACTGGGGAAAAGACCTCGATTCCACATGAAAAGTATATACTTCCACCTGAATTCAAAGCCTGGCCTTCTGGCCGGTATTCTCGCAACTACACCAACCCGAACACCAATCCCCATTTCGCAGTCGAGCATTGAGCGTAAAAATTAAAGTTCCTCCGTACTCAGTGAAGAGCCGGGGCACACAAAAAGGCAAAAGCGACGAAAAATAAAGCTGAGAAATACCCTTGTGTGTGTGTTGAGAGCGGAGATCCGCGCCGTATAGCAGGGATTACTTTCCTGCCTACCTTGGGTGACGATCTCCGCCAAGAGGTGGGAGGGCAGTAAAGAAAGAGGAAGCGAAATTCCGGAGAACGCGGAAGAATGTTTTGCTAGACGTCGTATCGTTTTTGTCTTCCAGGGTATTGTGGGTGCGTATGTGTGAGTACGCGGGCGGAGGACACGCCAGCAATCATTTCCAAAGGGTTTTCACGGAGTTGAGAGTGCGTTGAAAGGGTTTGGTGTCGTGGTGGGGGTTAGGTGAAAGTCAAGCAAGAGAGAGAGAGAGATACAGGTTCGTTCGGGGATGTTGGAACGGGGGAGGTGGAGGATGTGATGCAAAAACCGGAAGGGATTGAGGGGGGTTGGAGGCGGGGGTTGGGTTGACTTAAAGGAAGAGCCTAAGACCATTGCGTTCGCTTTTACCGCCACTTTCACTCCGGGGCAATGAAATGAAACGACAGCGAAATCTCCCACTATCGTAAAAATCTTTTAGTTAGCCGGAAAAGCAAGCACGCAGGTGGCGACACAGTCTGACTTAGTGAAAGCGACGCAGTTAAGGTCTGGATTGCTTAGGACACCGAACGGGGACGCGGAGAGCAGCAAGGAAAACAACTATTGGATGCTGCGAATGGCTACATGTGCTTTTGAGCGAATCGACACGGTCGACTATTGCTTTTCGCTTTCATATAATAACAAGGCTACACATGTCGAAAATTGATTGCAAATGATCGAAACGAGATGCTTACGACTTCTCGTAACCCCTGTCTCCCCCTAAAAGAGCCATTATTTTCCACCATAAAACGTAATTTGCAATCTCAAACCATACAATCACTAAGTCACTATTTTAGACATCCTTTTTTTTAAAGGGACTTAACATTGGACATTTATCCAATTTATTCATTTAACTTGGCACAGGTAGCGAATTATACCCAGAAATAGTGAAATTTACTTTATCCCATAAAGGATAATTACTGCACCTAAGAAGATCCAATTTCGGCACTCAAGCAGCAATGATCATTATGCTGCTTAGCAACCGTTACCCCTTGGCAATCTGTGGAGCACGTAGAGGAGCGTGTAGTAGCAATTGCGATCTTGCAAGGGTAGCTAATACTATAAGATGATAGCGGTTATTAAAGTTTACATTGATCACTGAGTACGAGGAAATATGCCAGTGGCTATAGCTATAACTCGTATTATGGAATCTGATAAGGTAAAGGGAATGCATGTGAATCAACTCTTAAGCAACAACGGTTACCATATGAGAACATTGAATGCATAATATGCAGCTTGAATATGCAGCGAGCATATGGGATCCGGTGCAGAAAGACTTAATCCGGGAACTTAATAAAATACAAAGGAAAGCTGCGCGATTCGTCAAAAACTGCTACGGGCGTACAGACAGCGTTACTCAGATGTTAAACGAATTAGGCTGGGAGCCGCTAGAGACTCGGAGGCTGCGCGCTAGGCTTAGATTGCTTGAGCAATTGAGAACAGATATCTTTCAGAGCGACACGGAGAACATCATATTAGAACGCCACTATATTTCCAGGTCCGACAGAAACGATAAATTAAGAGAGATATTTTGCCGAACGGATAGGTATGGGAATTCGTTTTTCCCTCGAACAATAAGGGACTTTAATAAATGCTAGGCGTAATTTCATTAGAGCGTTTCATTTTTATATGTAAACGGCCGGTGTCCTAACATCCCCCGCCACACGCCTATTGAGGCGGCTTGCGGGGTAGTATGTAGATGTAGATTAAAATTGAAGGACATCGTAAGTGCCGATGACGTAATTATATTTGAAAAATGAGAAAAATATGAATTAAGTTCTTCGACCTAGACTAAATCTCACAATTCATTATTAGAATGGTTTAGAAATTAATTACTCCAGTTTTCTAGGGACATGCATAAGAGGCCCTTTTAAGTCATTTTATACGAGTGTGATGTGGAATTTCATAGAATGAGGAGAAAAATTAAACGTTTTAAGAATAAGGAGCATGATATGAATGAGCACTAGTTGCTGCTGATGACACTAGGATAATCACATTAACAAGGCAGTAACGCAGTTCTACGTTTTTGTACTATACCAGATATTTGGGTTCAATAATAAGTATGACTCTGAAGGATTTAAAGAATAAAAATTTAAAATAAAAAGTAAGAGAAATAAATAAGTAATGAAAAGGAAATAAAATAAAATAAACGCAAATAAAATCAGAGTAATTGGTCAGAGGGGAACAAGCCAGCTGATTCCTTTCCTTCGTGGCATTTATTCCATCTCATTTAACGAGATTGCCTCAAGGCAGCATCCTCTCCCTTCCCATATCCTGGAACTACTACCCGAAGGCCCCTTCCATTGTCATTCTCAGACTTCACTTCCCTGCTACCGATCGCGTAATTTATACAATTGGCAATTAAGACATCTCAGCCTTTGGCTTCACCTTCACCTTACAAACACGCGAGTTAGACATAACAAAAGCAGAGGTACAGCCGGAATGAGCGAGAGAAATATATTTGCATGGATTATCCCTGCAATCGATTTTAATCGGTCACTACTGAATTAATTGGTTAAGAGAAGATTTGACATAATTTATCGTACTGCGAATAACGGGAAGACATCCCCCAAAGGTTATTGCCATGTTTCAAATTGTAAGGGTACATATTCATAATGCCGTAGTAAGTGCAATCCATGCGTAAGTTTATTTTTAAGGTACCAGAGAAAATCTTTTGCCACCGCTTTCATTATATAGGAAGCTAACTCGTGAGATGCAAGGAAACAGAAGTTAACGCTAGTTAACATAACAAAATATAGAGAGTGGTCATCAGTCGTTTCACTATATCTAGATAGCATGTATTTTGTTCACTTTTCCAGATAGCATGTTCAATTACCCTATCTGGGGATTCCGTGGATCGTAATAGGTCAGATATTGTGAAGCAAAATTTAAACAGATATGCAGAGTAAATTAAACTCACAAAACATCGAAATATTCTTTAGAAATAGCTCATATGTGTTATAAAAAACTCACAAATCCCCATCAATATGTTTAAATACATACATCTTTAATTCCATTTTCACACTAACCTTTTTCGAATATTTCAGACAACATTATGCACGAATACATTTTCTATTGTCGTTTATCGTATTTTGATCGTTTTTTTTGTGTGGCTTCAAAATGTTTTCTACTGATATTCTTAAATATCTTTAGTTATTCGGTAACTTAATTCCAGGATAGTGGTTGAGCACTTTTTAATATTTGAAGGAACGTTAGCTATAAAATAAAAATGAAATGATAACTCTTTTGCCAATTATGTAAAAAGGAAGCTGAGTTTGGTCCAGATGAACCCTATGAGTGAAGAAGGAGTTCACACTTAAGAAAATATTTGTAAAATTAGTTCTCTTCCGGCTTCAAATCAATTGTGGCACATGAATCGTCATATTGCATCATCAATATGTGAAAATTTATTGTAAACATTTAACATTTTACTGAAGTAGGATTCGCTCCTGAACCTCCCAAATTCCAGTCAGGTAAGTTAGTCAGTTGTGTTACAAAATAACTGAACTGAAGGCAAATCCAAGTATGAAATGTTGGTCGTAATTACGTTTCAAGTTGGCAAAATTGAGCAAAAGTGGCATGCTGTTGAGATGACTAAAAGAGCACAGGCCTAATCCTCGAGAAGCTCCAAGGAAAAGCGAGTTGTTCGTAAGAATGAATGAATCGCCATAAAAAGAAGCCCTGATTCATTCTCACGTGGGAAGACTGGGTTGAGAGAGTCAATATGTACAGATACTTCGCGTGGGAATCCCAACTCAACGCCCTGGCCTCCGTTATATTTTCCGTCCCACGCAAACCGCGCAGAACTGACCAGAGAGCTTAAATGCCTTCTTTTTTTAAATAGAATACCCCAAAATGAGCAACCTCTGTCAGCCCGCAGGGGGCGACTGACGATCCTGGGAATGGTTTCATTCTCCCACACGCCCCCACGACCAATTCCCTTTTGGTTGCACCCAACCCTTAATCCGGGGGAAAAGGACGGCAGTGTGGGCTGGACTCATCGGGGCAGAGGATGAGGCCATAAGGACACATTTTCTCAGCCCTTCCCGTCAACTCACCCCTTCGGCCAGTTGGTCGCTCGGGCGGTTTAAAGCACACCGTGGCAACTATCTTTTAAATCGTCCCTTCTCCCGCCCGCACTCTCGACGCTCGACAGAATTTCGGCGACGCCAAGAGAATTCGGTGTTAATGGCCAGACTTGCGCATGTGCTGGCCTTCACACTCCATGGCGGCACCCCAATATGGCTTCTCTAGCACCTAGATTGCACTCGCGAATGTTACACCTCATTAGCAAAGGGTGATGGTGATGCGCATCAAATTTTGATGTTCCGTAGCGGGTTGATTGAGAATCACCGGGCAATGGGGGACTAAGCTGTGAAGCCCTGTTCATGATAGTCCCTGGGCTGCTTGTTCAAGTCCTCTCTTGGTGCATTGTTTTCAAATTTTCGGAGCATGGCTGCATCGTGTATTTATCATGGCCATTCGGGCAATCAACTAGATGTATGGGTTTATTACATAAATTTTGTCTAGCTCCTCTCAAATTAGTTTCTTAGGTCCTCACAGTAATATTGAAGAACAATTAGGATAGAAGAAATTAGTAAGGGAGGTGGAAGAATGTCAGGCCACAATCAAACGGTATTTGGATGAAAAGACTACTTCGTAATGATAAGTTTTTTTTCCCTATGCCTGAGATGCTGTTTCGGTCGACTTTCTAGACGTTCTTCGGTTTCTTACATCAAACCTATTCTCAATACTTTCCAAAGAATAGATGCAATTGAGGTAGCCTTGAGATATGCTTGCTTTGAGGTGCCTTGGGAATGAAAACGTAAATGAAAACTATATAAATGGCAAGCTTAATGTTTCGTGCACTTTTATTAATTCAACAAGCAGCATTGCATAAGCGCATCAGGTAGACTATTTTTATTTTTGAAATAAAAAATGCTTACGCAACTACGAGCTTCCTGGTAGGTACACGGGTGACGGGTAAAATAGGAAAGAGTGCAAAGAAAAGAAAAACTGTGCCCCAAGATACGTGATGTATCACTCCGCGCTCATCAGTGATTAAAACCATATTGCACGGAGGTCATCATGGTCCGCGGTGAGAAAAAATGTACACATAAAACACATATCGCGTAAAACCCGAGATGCGGAGATAGGTCCCGATCACCCTTGGAAGGTAAAAGGTTTCCACACCGATCCCATCTGCTGCCCCCATCTACTCCTCTTCTTCCCTTATCCTTTTCTTTTTCTTCCCATGATTCCTCTCTCTCTCTCTCTCCATTGTGCTCGTCTGCCAATCTAATTCTCTCTTCCTTTCTCGCCCATTCTCTCCCTCTCCTTTCACTTCATCCATTCTACTCCATCTCATCCTCCCATTCCGCTCCTCCAACTATAACACACATACACACTCGAGGGGAGATAACAAAAAAGGAAGAAAGGGAGAATAAAGCCACATACACACATGGGGAGGTCGGGGGCGGGCAAGGCCCCCGTTGCCCACTCAATTCTCATCCAATCTGGAAAGGGGAGGAGATACAGCAGTGGCGCCGGACGCCCTCCCACCCTCCCAAACCGACGCCCACCGCCGGAAAAATCTCCGAAACCCGCCCTACCCCGTGGTGGAGAGGTCGGACATGCCGAGAACTTTCACTCCAGGGAGTCGACGAAGTCCTTTGCGCGTCAAACCAAACTACGTCCGGGAGTTTTGCATTCATTCATTTAAAAACTCACGGGAAATAGACGACTTAAAAACTAAGGAAAATCCGGAGTGTTTTAAATCTAAAACCAAACAATTAGACATTCATTCAGTCATTTTCATTATAAAGCAACCAAAATTAACATTATATTCCAAATATGAATTCTATTCCTTTGAGTAAGAGATTATATTGCTAATAAAAATTAAAACATGGTTATTCTCAAAAAGTGATGTTGAATTATCATTCGCTTCGGTTCTCGGAGTTCATCTAAATGAGGATTTAATTATATTAATGATTCCGTATAAAAAGTTGATTTTATTGACTTTTTTATTTATTTCATTGTTCATTTCTTTTCTGTTAGTATGTATTTTGTTAATTACACTATTTACTGTATTTCGTGTAATGATACAATTTTTATTTGCAAATTTTCCAAACCATATTGTTTTATTCTCGCATTCGAGCTTACAAGCATTTTCTTAATTAATCAAGGAAATTTTTAAAATTAAAAAAATCCTTTTCGTGAATTTTCTGTAATCATAATACAAAAACAGTTGGACATATTTAGAGAATGAATTAGCGAAAATAGAAACTAGTGGTTCGATTGACCAACTGGTCATAAGACCAAAAACCAAAGTGCTGTGCAACTAGGATCAGTTGGAACGTTTGCTAGGGACTTTATATAATTGTGGTGTGTAATTACGACAAGAATAAAAAATAAGATTTGGCGTGACTGGGACTCGAATCCGAGTATTAAAATTAGCGTACGGTTTAGTAACTTATACCATCGAGAAGGGATTAATATGAATTATTTTTGGAAATTCTCTAACATGTTTCTTTGATACTTACTCATTTGGCACAGTTAAACCTCACCACTGACAAAATGAGCACCTACTGTTGAAGAGCTCACCAAGGGAAAAACTATAAAAATTGGTAATACACTGTCATCTTTCAATTGGTAATACACAGCTATTTGGCATCCACAGGAAAGATTAACAAATCTGAACCACAAATGTGATAACTCATTTTTTATAGATTAAGAGTAGAATTGAGAAATTGATCATTTCAAACTAAACGGTTTCAATTCTATTCAATCGAGATGATTATCATAGGTATTTTTAATTCCGCCTCGCCTCTAGTTAAGGTAAACATGTTGCAGAGATTTCAGTGATGTAACTTGATAGCATGGATATTCTGTATTAAACCAGCCTTCAGGTTTGTTGACGAGAGCGTTATCGATGGAAGAACGAATTAACTTCAGTTTTCATGCATTGAAAATATTTACCCAGAGATTAAAAAAACCCGGATCTAATAGCGGTAGTTCCTATAAAATTGGTGTAGTGCACATATTCAAAGGTTTCAGGCTTAACATTGTTGACTTTAAGTGTTGTAACAAAATAAAATATTTTCACAGCACTGTTTACTTGGTAGACCCAATACAATGTGTTCTTTTATTTACAGTGTAGTGTATAAAAGCAAAAGTCCATCCTCTACCACGCACACTTGAGGTGGCTTGCACTGGACTACATAGGGATCTTTACATTTGCTGTAGGGCATTGCTCACTTTGCAACGAAAGAGCGCATTTGATTTCCATTCGCTTCAAACCCTGTGTACTTTGGCAGCGCTCTTCAATACAGATTTGAGTGGGATTAATTTACGTTAGGCAATACAAGAACATCGATAACTCCACCCTCGATTGTTTTTGTGTTGATCTTTAGTGAATGTGACATATATGGATATGGTAAAGTTTTTAGCTAGTCTGAATAAAGTTAGCGTTTTAAAATACGTATTTTCAACGACATTGATAACTACAATCAAAACTTTCTGCATTTGCTATTGTGTGCCTACAGAAACTGTAAACGAAGGTGAAACGTTCCAATAATCGTACACTGATGTGTTTAGAGCTGCTTAAACTTCAACACCTTGAACGGAAGTCTCCCGTGAATGGTCAGGGATAGGCGAGGAGTGGTCTTGATGTGGGTGAGGGTTTTTTTTGGGAGGAGGAGCAGGAATGATAGGAAGGAAGTAGAAATGCGTTTGAGGAGGAGGAAGAGATGAGAGCGATCTTCAATTGTTTTCGTCACATGCGCAATCCTAAGCCTCCCCCTTTCCCTATCTACTTTTATTTTCTCCACCCATCCGAAGTCGGACGCTTCTTTTAAAAGGGAGTCACTTACAATTCGGCGGCCAACATTTTCCCCGTCGTTAATCGCCTCCCAGTCTCACCCACTCCCTTCCTTCAATCTCTATCACATCCCTTATCTCCCATCCGCTTCTAACTCTCGAGTGGTTTCGATTACTTTCCAACCCACCCACAAATATTCCAAAAGGATCGCCACCTTGAGGTGAGACGTCCCAGCGTGGAGAGTGAAGGGAATATTTTGGCATCTAGGGGGACGAACCAAAATTACAAACTGCCTAAAAGACACGGGAGCTTTATTTTAAGTTCAGCGTTATTCCAGCCGAAACTAATTTTAAGACGACTGTTAGAGACGTGGTGGTTATTTAAGTTGCCAATCTCGTTCCGAGAATGATTGTATTAGAGCAGTTCCTAGAATTAAACACAGGGGGTGGTAAGAGAGTTTTCCCCGACGACCTCACGTTTCCGGCAATCATAAAATCTTATTACGGAAGAAATAATTTTGTAGTACGTTGAAGTTAACACATATTCACAAGAAATAACTCACTTCGCACATTTTTTTCTCCACAAAACATACCTATATTTCAATCCAATTTTTAAAAAAATATTTTGTTATGACTTATATCTCACTCAATTATAACACAAATCACTCTATAAATTAGCAGCGCAGAAGGAGAAATGAATGGAAAGAAAAACTATAATTATCTTTACCCACCGTAGACCTATGTTGCCTACCATATCAGTGAGAAACTGGTAATGGTAGGATTTTAACCCGGGGAATTAAATTGTAAAACAATGAATGAAGTAAAACACCGTGTGACTAGCAAATTACTGCAATTTTTCACTGGAAAATTACATTTATTGGAAAAGGCTCTGCAATTTAGTCTCAGTCAGGCGCTGATAAGACAAGAAATATAAATTAGTTGAATGATATTAATTTTTAGTAACAATATTACCTCTATACATCTTATTTCCGATTTTTTTCTGAATCGGAAAAGACAAAATCATGGAATGTCACAAGTATTCTAGCTCATACTGATTCAATCTTGAAAATAAATGCAGGAACCGATAAGCATCAGCATTATTCTACAGATTAACAAATGGCATTACGGAGTACATGTTGAGGAAAATGTTGTTCTCAACTTGGCCCAGTGCATAGCATACAGTGCTTTCCTCGTGGCACTAAAGCACAGATCAGTATTCTAAAGAATCATTACCTCGACAATCATAAACATTGACATATTTTAAATATTAACAGACATTCCAGTATAGGTGGTCAATTCTGTAACTTTTTCTCCAGTCAACAAACGTTGATATTTCCCCTGCCGCATTCATTATAGTAGGAAAATCTATCACAGCCATCAACAATCGATATTATTTGCCCTTGTAGGCCAATAAATGAGCGACTATGGGCGTTTGCTTTACACGAAACCGCTTAATTAGATCCAAAAATAGTCCACCGTCGTTAAAAATTAGGCTAAAAGTGCGCATTATGTGCATACAGGCTTTCTGCTCCGGTGACGTTATTTTTCACTCGGGAATCGCATAATATTTTTTTGCTCACTCTCTCAAACTAAGAGTACCTATGCACAGTGAGAAAAAATTAAAGCTGTCAATACTCTGTGTGCAAAAAACATCGTTAAGCTCTGAGGTGAGATCAACGGTGGCCGCCATGTTGTCGAAAATGAAGTTTTTAGACTCGAAATTGTCGATTTAGGCGGAAAGAGACAATTTACGTGTGTTACTCCGGTTACAGACTTTGATTGGAAGACCAGTTCTCTGCAAGCCCATTCCGACCCTGCAATGAATGTTTCAGTCATTTCACCATCATTCAATCATTCCGAGAGAGAGTAAAGTCATCGACGGAGGATGACCCTCGTGCGGGGACGGGTCTCTTAATGTCATAATTTCTAGGCGATCGAGAAAGAATGTGATCGTCCCCCTTCCGTGTCCATCGGCGGGGAAAGAATTCCACGAAATAAATGAGATCGTCTGCGCGTTCCACTTCATCTCCTCTCCCTCGTCCTCGGATGAAAAATAATCGCTTCGCACATTCCAACTGTCACGGTCCTTCCTACCCGAGTCCCCGCTATGACCCCCAGCACATCGACCACCCGCTCTGCACCACGGGGTGGCGCTGCCGTCCCCCGTCGACGGCCCCGCCCTATTAACCTCAACGCCTCAGTCCTTCATCCCATCTTCCACTGAAACCCACCCGTTGCCGTTGGTACCCTACCCTCATCCTCCCCCCCCCCCGCCTCCCTCTCACCTCCCATTCCCTCCCTCGCTAATTGTCTTCCCTTTCCATCCCTCCCCTCCCTCTTAACCCCAAGACCCTCCACCCCCTGACCTCTCGTAATGACCCTTCCCTGATGATGACGCAGTAATCAATCAATTTCCTCGAGAGAAGGTTGATAAAAGGAATCGAAGTTTTTGTTTGTTTCTTGCGCATAAGCTCATACGCTCCCGCCCAAAGGCTCATCTTCCAGTGGCCTATCAATATTGTGATGACAAATAAATCGCAAGTGATATTTTACTCCGTATTTTTCACAAAAATTTGGAGCTGATGAAATAGAGCGAGTAGGTGCGTCCCATTTATTTTTTGTGAGAAATGGGAGGGGTTAGAAACTACAAAAGCTGTTGAAAACATGAACCCAAGATTAGCATTGAAAATAAAGTCTTCCGTGTGCATCGATTCGGCATCCTGCGTTGTGTGGAACTGAAACGTGGACTCTGAGGATGGAAGACTAGAATAGGCTTCAGGCGTTCTAGATGTGGGCGTGGAGGAGAATGGAGAAGATACCTAAGGTGGACGGAAAGAAAGAATAACGAGGAGATGCTATGTATTATGGGTGAGAAGAGGAAACTTCTGGAGGAGATTAGGAGGAGGCAGAGTAGACGGCTGGAAGAGTTAACCCCTCAAGCGTGTGCGACGCAGCATATGCGTCCACTCAATTCCATGTCTCCAGCGTGACTTTAATCGGAGGTATTTAAATCGCCCAGGGTGCCTTTTTTTCGCAAGCAGCGAAGAATTTGTGCAGACATTAGCCTAAATATTTTTAGCATTGTAATCGCTATTTTAAAAAATTCAAAAAAATTATATTATATTTAAAATTGTTTATACTGTATCATTACAAATTTATACTTACATTTTTTCATGCCGTTAATTTTTTTCTGCTCCCCATATCCGATGTTTAGTAGTGGATCTGAGTATGGTATCGCTCAAAACAGGGGTCTAGGCAGAGAGACGGTGTCCCTGGGCAGTTTTTACACCTGTACCTTGTTTCTTTTCTCTTTCCGTGTTTCGTACACACCACACACCTTCTTCTTCCAACTTTAAAATTATCTGTTTTAGGATTTTCTTGAATGAAATGCTGACCTGTCAATCGCGTGCATTCAGTGTCGGTATCTGAGGGCCGTCCTTTGCGATTTTCTAAATTCTGCCCGCGGTACTTGCCTATGATCTTTTAAACGAAGTCTATTCTGAACGATAGATGATCTTTCTTGTTTTCAGCCTTGCAGTAAAGAATGTAAGCATTCAACACAGCCGTATTTACGAAGTGGTTGAATAATGTTTTCATACCACACTTTTGTCCTTTTCCTTTCTAGCAAGAACGATTCTAAAAGTTGATCTTTCAAGTCTACACCACCCATATATTTATTATAATCTATTACACAAGTAGGCTTATTTACCAATTCTAACCCACCCTTTCGACTTACGGGTTGCATATCGTCTGAATGTTTAGTTGTCAGCATTGAGACATCGCGCTTATCTTTCCACTTCAACGCCACCAATTTACCACACTTTGCACTAATCACTTCTCCTTTCTTCTGTTTCTTTTTTAGATTTATCGGTATACCTTTGCGTGTGATTCTAACTGTCCCAACAGCATCTGTTGTCCTCTGAACCAATCTCTGGAAAAGATCGGGACAACTATAATAATTGTCCATGTATACACATCTTCCCGAATCTAATAGTTTCTCACACAAACTTAGAAAAACTTTTGTAGAAAAAATATCTGTGTCTTTGGTTATTTCACAGCCTAATTTTGTTCCTGAGCCACTGTAAATTATAAAATTCCACAAATATCCTGCGGAATCACAAAGTTCAAACATTTTTATGCCTAACCGGGAAGCTTTCATGGGAATATATTGTTTCCACGAAAGCCTACCTTTCCACAACAACAAAGATTCATCGACACTGTCTTCTTTACCTGGCATATATACTTTCTGGAATTTATTTTTCAAATATTCACTTATTGGTAGAATTTAATACAATTTCGGTTCTCTTTCCGCAATTTCCTTTTCGGTGTTATCTACAAAATGCAGAAATTTGGTCAGCAACGAAAACCTTTCTTCGCTCATTACATTGGGGAAAAAAGGTGTTTCTAAGATGTGTTTCCTACTAAAGTACATTCTGATACTTGGTTTCTGAATTATCCCCATCAACATAAGCAAACTTAGGTACACCCTAAATTCGTTCGGAGTTGTGGGAACCCACTTTTGAAGGCGCGATTTTTTTTTCATCAAGATTTTTTCTTTCTCGTGAGCAAGAAACTGTTCCGCGTAACGGTTTGATTCAGTTACTATGATCGTATTTAGATCATCGTCGAAAAACAACTCGAAATATTCTAGAGGATCATCAGCACACTGAACTTCCACTATTTGTTTCCCAACTAAATCACACGGAAAAGGAAGAGGAGGATTAGCACTGTCAATTTCTACCCAAGTATTCTCTTGATTATTCACAGAAAAACGAGAAGGTTCTTCCTCTTCTGAACTAGATCCCAAAGTGTATCCACTAGAATCCTCAGAAATTGTATCTAAACTTTCGTTACTCGTTTCTTCCAAAGCATGAAGCACTTCCTGGCCAGAGAACTCACGATAGCTAGACGCCATGGCGAACTGAAGATGGGTTCAGTAAGGAGCCGATCCAAAGGAAGAAAAAAATAAAAAAGCCACCAATACAGCTTAGGCCTTTCGGCAACAGGCGTCAAGAAACCTCGACCGTTCAACTCCGTAAACATCGTAAATAAGACAGGAGACGAGGATAGACCTTATGAGGTTCTGAGAATCATTGAGTGACCAAGCCTGGATGGACCATGCCTGCGAAAGCATTGCCATGATGAGAGAGAAGGGGAAAATGTGGAGTGCAGATAACAAGGAACCACAGAAAGAAAGCAGTCAGCATCAACACGCAATCATTAGCTCTCTGAGAGTAATAAATCAGAGCGTGAGTGGAAAGATCTGTTCACAATCAGGCACAAGACGCCGGGTCGCGAGTAAGCATTTTCTTTACCAGACATGAGTCAGGAAAAAAATAATTAAAAATACGAACTCATATATACAGGCAACAAAGAAGCACAAAAAGAAAGCAGGCACCTAAAGCTCACATATATACTCACTGGAAGTATATATATATCAGAGCGTAGGCGATAAGAATTCTTAATGAAAAGTGTGGACGCAAACGGTGCGTCGTACACGCTTGAGGCATGGATTTAAGCGGATGCAACTGCTGCGTCGCACACGCTGGGGAATTTAATACGTCCATTTAAAGTCACGCTTGAGGGGTTAACGAGGGGCAAAGGGATGCTGAAGACCGTGATAGACTGGTGAGTATTGGGTACGCGGGGAAGGTGGAAGAAGAGAATAGGTATTTTTGACGGCATTTAGAGGTTTTGAACGTATACTGAGACGAAGGAAGATATTTGATAGATAGGTAGGGCTCTGCGCATGTAAAAGGGAAGAGAATTTATACTTGGTTCTGTTTAATCTTGCCTTATTTGGTAGATCAACTTAGGTGAAAAGGTAGTAATCCTCAGTGAAAAAGTAGCGGCATGGTTCAGAAACTTGGTCGATGCTGAAAGAGGATGTGTTCTGACTGGAGGCTTCTGAGATGTGGGAGTGGAGAGGAATGGAGAGGGTGAGCTGGGTTGCGAGGGATACAAACGAAGAGGAGATGGTCGGGGATGGAAGGGGATAACTAACGGAGATGTGTCGTGAGTGAATAAATCAAAGGTCCAAAGTAATGTTTAAAAGGAGATTGAGGGAACGGAAGCTTGAAAAAGGGGAGAATGTAAAAGCGGAAGAGGAAGTAGAATAATGGGAATCTTGGAAAGCATGAAGGAAGACATAAGCTACGAAGAGTTATCAGAAGCGTTATGAGTGAGAAAAATAGGTAGCCATGGAAAGTATCAATCAGTATAATACCACAGATGATCAGCACGATTAAGGAATAATTAATGTGATATCCAATCTCATACTTCGTTAGTTTCGCTTCCTCAAAGCCTAATCTGGTCAAAACCCTGGTTCTTATACTTATACAACTTTGTCAGATTAGCCACTGAAAATACTCCACTACTTTATGATTTAAATTCATAAAAAATCTCTTTTTAATACCAGTACTTAGTAGGAGACTAAAGATGCAATGTGTATTTACAGACTTGTGGTGCGTAGATTTACTAGAGAAAGTTATGCGCAGCATTTTTTAACTACCT
This sequence comes from Pyrrhosoma nymphula, assembly GCA_963573305.1. Taxonomy (NCBI): domain Eukaryota; kingdom Metazoa; phylum Arthropoda; class Insecta; order Odonata; family Coenagrionidae; genus Pyrrhosoma; species Pyrrhosoma nymphula. Next base: position 15,604,623 of record OY754333.1, on the reverse strand, counting down.
GCTGACTATGGCACACTCATTTGCCTACGAACTAAAATGGAGGATAAAGTATGATGAGTGATTGACCCAATGATAACATCATAACACTGCGTAATCATTTTATTTAAACCATAACCCTATGAAGTGAAACATTTAAGTTCATTTATTTCATAATTGCTTACACATGCATGCTTCAAGGAAAACACCAAACTATCGAAAAAAGTATGATGATAGTAATAACTAACCAAGAATGCCTATGTGCCTCCATATTTTAGTTTTAGGATAAATCTATATCAAAACATATACACATTGGTCTTTACCCTTTTCTGTCTAGTTTTTCACGTAAATATATGCCACATTTCACAGTTAAATCGCCTTAACTAAACAAATATTTTCGAGATCAATCAAATAGTAGTTTTCAATATAATACTATGTTTAGCACACTTGCTATAATTATATAATGACCTTACATAACGGGATCGTATTGTTTGCGGTCCATTAGATTGTTTGACAACAAAATATAATGCATTCCATTTCATCAATAACCACCTGCAATATTTTCCAGGGATTAATTACTCCCAATCAGGGCCCGAGTGAACCCAAGCTCGTCCAAGGTAAAATAAGAGCAAAGGAACCTGTGTTTCCATGAATTAATAGTGTACACCAAGAATATTGTTGAAGAAAGGAAGATTTAGAATAGTTAAAATAAATTCATTAGGGAGTTGAATGCAGTTTTAAAAGATTCCCCTTCATCTCTTCATCACCCCCTTTCCATTGGAAAAAAATATTAAAAAACTAATTGGGATGTGAATTACATAATATTCAATATACAGGTCAAGAATTTTCTTGCAGTACAATGTTGTATTATTGAAATATTTCTTTTGTAAACTTCTCACGCATTGCGGCGTGGAAACAGCATGTCATCGGGAATCCGGTGGATGAAAATGGATACGAAAAACCGAAAAGATATGGCAAAAACATTAATGTAACTCGTGGTGCCAAATTAATGAAAATTGGCCACAAGAAAGTCATTTTACTGAACTGAAATTTAGACTCGTATCTCACCATTGTAGATTAGATGCATGAGTCTGGTGACTGTATCAAGCTTTCTTCATTCAAGAAGGATATTCCGGAGGTTTCATACAAAAACATGAATTTTCTTACTTCGGTGCTTTTATGGCACCCATGAGCATGACTTATTACGTGTGCATGTGCATCTTTTGTGCATGTTTTACCATCAATATCCGTTTAAAAGTTGGAAGCTTTGAATCCAAAATGTTTTTAGGACATGGCTTACTTAGCACGACGCATCTTGTGCCCCACCGTCGAGTCAAGGGCACTTATTTCGTGTAAACCTTCCTAGAAAGTCAATTAAAATTAAGGATGCTTGGTACAGTAACCACGAAATTCAATTACAATTACGACGTAAAGACATTGTTACTTGGATAGCAAGTTTGAACAGCCTTTTGGATATCCGGGTATAAGGAAAAAAAATAATTATTTCACGGCGCATGTCCATGCTTCGCTATTACATCCATGCACCAGTAGATATTGCAGCGAACCACACCATTTGTGAATTATTCTCAGTAATAATGAGTGTTGTAACAGATGAACCTATTTCTCGAGGAGCAAGGGAGAGTGAAAGATAATGCATTACGTGAGAAATGAACAGAGTTGGACAGGGGATAGCTATGCAAAGTGACGGATGAAATGGGCGGTCGAATGTACTCTTAGCTCTCAAGGCCAGAGCAAAGAGTGCACTCTGGTGGAACAAGCGGCCCATCATCGGCAACCGCTGATTAACCACCGCCATTAGTGCAGCACGTGCCCGCAATGCCCTGCAATACATAAGTAAATATTGAGAGAGGCCCCTCCGGAGACGCGTTAATTCTGACTTCGAGGAGCAGGTAAGTAATTGATGGAGCTGAGCATAAGTAAAAGCCAGTATATAGCTTAGTTGTAGTAGTAAGTCTTTCAATCAACGTAATGCCCAAAGCGATAGTTAATGTAATTATAAGAGTTCTCCTCATAAAAGCTGGGTTGTACGAAGAAGAAAAAGTATGTTTAAAACGAGCCATTAGTATGTTCATCCATTTCACCTTCTTTAATTTAAACTTTATTCTTTAATTTTCACGGGGTTTTATTCTTTTTTAAAGAACTATCTTGCGCACTTCTTTATCATCGTTTAAATGGCATCGTGAGCTTTATCACTGTCTCCGTAATTTTGTTTTCACAAATTGTTTTACTCTATCTCTCTCTACTAAGGTTACCATATTCGTTTAAAAGCTAATTTAGTCAATCTACCTTGTCCATAGCGAAATATATCCTACACTTTACCGTCCCGCCTCCGATTAACAATAAGAAAACCTCAAATATATTCTCGTATTTCTTCTAATCACGGATTGAAACCACACCTTGCCTTGACTATTGCCTGGTTTTAAAATACCTTCTTTTTAATTTTTGAAGAGGAAATGTGTCACTTTTAATTTTATTAAAAATGTAAAAAGACCTTGATTTACTTATAAAAATGATTGCCGCCGAAACCAAGTCTTGTATTTGAACTGGTGATTAGCCAAAACTTAAGCAGAAATAAGGTTATTGCTCTCATTATAATTTTTTGCGCAAATAAATTAGCCAATCATTCATGGTTCGACCTTTTTCCGCATTTGCAAAGATATTCCACATCAGAAATTGAACTACCTCTACGTGAAGAAAGGTGATCGAAGCATTATTACACAACACTACCAATCAGATATCTATAAGATAACAAAATTGTTTTATTTTGGAGCCTCCTCCGATAAGCCAGCACCAGTTATGAAATATGTTTTAAAATGTGTTTTAGTTGATGTCTTGAAGAAAAAAAAATATCTTGTTGTATCAAAAGGCACGGCATTCCACGCACCATTAGTCTTGGATAATATTTTTTCTAACGCTGGTATAGAAAAAATGATAAATGAAATAGTTTGTCGTTTTTTGACTAAGCATCTAATAAAATCAATCACCTCTGGTTGAAGCCTTAAGTAAATGAGGTGAAACATTTCATGTGTATAAAAATGATAACCTCATTTGAAATTTCTTAATTACCACGGATTATATGACTATGTCTCCGTTTTTCGGTCTTTTTCTAAGTATGTAGGTTTACGAAGAAACAGTTTCGCTGGTTTTGAAACAATTTAGCGAAACTTGTCCATCACTAGCGATCCACCCATCCATCACCCGGAGGAAGACAAAAAAAGCAGAAGGCATCTTTCAAGCGTCGCGAAAACCTACAAGCAGGCATTAAGTGATTCTTCCTCAGAATATTCATTGGGTGTCTAAATGCTAATATAAGGCAGATTTTTTAAGTTCGAATACCAGTTACAATAATTTATCAAGATAATTTCGGAGCCAAAAAATTATTTTAATGTGCAATCCGTCACTCTTGTCAACTTACATAAAAACTGGGGAACAATTCAAGTTAGCATATTTTATCGGTTCAGGCTATTTTCCATGTATTGTGAAGAACATTTCACTTAAATAATACCTAGAACTAACTCGTAATAACCACCATGTATACTCAAAGTTAATCATAAATAACAACCGTTTAGCATCGTGTATATGTATAAGTTGATATGCAGCCCCATTGACACCACCTCGACGAGCCGTCGCAACAAAAATCATGCCAGGATATATAAGTGTTTATCTCAGTATTTTTTTACGGAGCATGGAAACTCAGAAGGCCAAGAATACAGCCCCATAAAACAAGTTTAGTTTTGTGTATTTTTAATGTCCATATGTAATCTTCAGCAGTACGTGATCAAATTAAAAATGGCATAACTAAGGTTGCAAACATGCGCAGTAGTTTTTCAAGGACGAAGTTTAAAAATATAGCATCCCATACTAGCTTTTAAAGAATCTCACAGGCTGAATTACCTTTCGAATTTTAGTATCGAAGATAAAGAATAAAACTATCCTGTTTTATTTCGCATGCTTCCGGTTCAATCAGCATTAAAAAAAGTATTATTTCAACATCACACAGCCCAGATCGTCCCTTGAACCTCTTTTTACTGTCAATTTCACACTTTACGGAGTTCGCTCCTTCAAAATTTTTAACGGGCTCCTTGAACGGGGACGCCTCATATCTTCCCCTAACTGAACTCTTCGTTGCTCTCATTCTGATTTTCAATACCTTTAACGTGTCTTGACTTTAGGGTATGACCCAACACGCTTTTACGCCCGCGGGGCTCTTAAACGCTCATTATACACGATTAACGAGGGACTATTCGATTGATGCATTCTCTTTAGACGGTGAGTGTGATGAGAAATGAGGGTACGATGGGTAACTACAGTGAGAAAAACACGACGGGAAGAGGAGAAGTGTAGGAGCTTGAAGAGCAAGACTCAAAAGTAGGACAGGTTGGAATGGCAAGACGATCACATAGGCCCGCTTGCGGGAAAACTAGACTAAAGGAGGGAGCGGTATTGTACATGTATCCATGCAGGTACCTGCATGTCTGTGTACTTACCTTCGAAATAGCAATAATAACCAGCTGAGAGAGGCTCAAGAGAAGTTCGACCTGTCTCCTTCCCACATAAAACCCATCGTCTGCTACGGTGCGGGACTAAAGGGAAACACTCCGAGACACGGTATGGAAGGTATTTGGGACGGTATCCATTTATCCCTATCCGTCGCTGCCATCGTTTGGTGGCGGTGTATATGTGTGTAAGAGGTTCTCCTCCCATCAAAACCCGCTTCCTTCCCCGGCGACGTCTTTACGAACGGCCCATAGAGCATCGTTCAAAGGACGGACGTTAATTTTAAAGGCCCCAAAAGCCATTTCCCGAGTCGTGATTCCAAAACACACAGACAGAAGCCGGCTGCTTGCGGAATTGTAGAGGGAGGAGCGAAAAAAATACTTCGGCTTAAAACCGGATGCGGGATGAAGATGAGAATAAGCTTTAAAGGAAGGCGATGTTTTGTTTGACGTTTTAGTCAGCGGAGTGGGGTAACGCCCTCCGCTCTGAACAAAGGGAAAGCGGCTACGGGAGCGATCAGCGAGGAGACACTGGTTTTGAACGGTAAAAGGGAATGGTGCTCGTGAGTTCAAAAGCCATCCGGCGTCGTTAAACTTCGTGAAACTCTCCCCTCTAGCACCCCTGGGTGAGTGGAGAAATCCTATCCCTTTCTCCTTGTCGCCTGCCCACCCCACCGACTCCAAGCGTCCCTGTAAATTCTCTCGCGTAAGGCGAAGTCTTGATGTGGACCGAGAGAGTGGATGTCGTTAGCGGGCGAGACGCAGAGGTGTTGAGCGGGGAGAGGGCTGGAGGCTTGGCGGTGGTAAATTGAGATGGCGCGGGAAAACGTAATTTTATGTGGTCGCTGTCAAAAGATGGTTTCTCCACACGTAGGTCACAGGGAAAAGAAAATGTCGAGGGGCTGATTGTGTGGAATCAAAGCACTGCAGAAGTGACTATGCTTACCTAAGCCAGTGAGAGATTAAACTAGCCTTCATCATACAATCCATCCACGTCAGATTTGAATCGTTTCCACGTAAGAACAAAATTTCACCACATGGATATTTCAGCAGATCAGTTATTGGGAAGGGAGGCGGTGGTTTAGCATAGCGTGCATTTGACTACTTCTCTATGAGGTTTGAGAGAAATTTACTCAAGTATAGAATGATATAATACCTGCCTCACACTGACCTAACAGTCAGTCATTTATAGTCAGTCAGTCCATTATTTCTTGCTGTGGTCGTCTGCGTAGTAATCATACCACAGATATAAATTACTCTATATAATTTTTCCCAAGAAGTTCTATAACATAAATGAAAGGGAGCAAGATGATGATATGCGTAAAATGTTAGCTATTTTCTTTGTAAATTTTAACGCAATCCTGTGACAAACCCTCACAATGCCATACACTATATCCATCAGAGAGACATAGACAAATTTAAAGGCTAATTAATCTCTTTAATGAAGTTATAATTTCCTAAATCATATTCCATGTTGAAAAATACTTAAATTTCGAGATATCACGCATTAATTGAGACCAAATAAGAGAAAAGTTATCAATTTATCAATTCATACCATTACTTACTATTTTTGTTAAAATTTACTAAAATATGTTCACATTGTATTAAATGATGACAATAAAATTTGCTAAGAAATCATGTAAGGAAATCGGGGCCTGCCAAAACAAATTATCTAAAGGACTTTATATTCTTCCTCATTTAAAACTATCTAAACCAGTAGATTTCCCATGATTAAAGCACGTGCCAATGCGATATAAAGTATCATTATTTGAGGAAACCGGGACTATCCACGCTAGTAACCTGTACGGAGTCACCCGCAAGTGCACAGAAGTGCCACGCTTCTATAAAGCCACCCAATAATCCAAATGGGAGAAGGACGTCTCGGTAGCTTAACTGTTTAAAGCACTCGGCGCGATATCGAGGGATCCGAGTTCGAACCTCAGTCAAGGTGAATGTTTTTTTCTCCTGTGGAATATCGCACTAAAGTATTACTGCATATTTGGAAACAAATTAGGAAAATAAACTTGAGGTACATAGGCAAAAATAATTAAATTCAGCAGAAAATAACCTTTAAATAAAAAAATCAAGGTATTTTGGCGAACGTAGTGGCTATTTAGTTCATTTTATAATGGAACAGGGGAAGAGTCACGGTTCCTTATTTTGCGCTGTCGTTATCGTTATCCAAAACTCAAAGCTATCTAAAGGGTAACGCTCCCAGTTACTGTACTATTAACGCGCTCTGTTAACTGAAACAAGTGTTTTAAGCACCTGATAAAATGTGACAAATGACGATCACGTTTTCGATCTCATAAGGACAGTTCAAAAATAACGATAATGCGAGCGGATGCGTTATGGAGAGCAATGAACGCGCTCCAACTATTTATCATGTAACCATATAAGCCCTGTTACATCATATAATTATAATTATAGAGGTTCATAGTTCTATGACTATCCCTCCCATATTTAAAGTTCGCTTTTCGTCCTCGTCCAAATCGTATAATTAAGCGGATTTTATGATAAGTATTTCAGTATTCCCTTTAGCACAAACAGATTACTGTGAATGATGCCAGTAAAAAGTCGTCATGATTTAAAAATAGCACAGTAATAAGCTTGAACTTGGATGGATTTGATGGAGTTGTCCTCAAAAACGTGGAAATTCACCTTGAGTGGCAATTTTACTCCGATGCACGAGTATAATTTTCAAAGTATTTTCATTAGGTGCAACTGTCTCTGAGTCATAATCTGTGGCCCGGCTGGACGACAGGTGGCGACTCTGATTCTTTCTTTTTCATAGAATGAATCGTAGCCAACGCAGAAGAAAAAAGGTTTTGTCTCGCGTTTCGGTTTAAGCCCCTTTGCCTATTTATGGCACTGGGGTCGGAAGATGCCCTTTCCCCTTCCCTTCTCACCCATCCTTCTTCCTATTCCCGCAGCCCTTCCGTACCCTCGGTCATAAGCGAAAGCTTGCATGCCGAGGGGGAAGGGTGGTGCCCCGCGCGGAAGACCCGTGAATCCACTGTCTCTGAGTCATACTGCCCCTCCCTCACACCCACAACTCTAAAAATCATTCCGATTTTGCGATTTCTCTTAAAGCAAGCATATATATTATTCGACGTCGCTGTACGAATTTCTACCACGTGATGACGTGTTTGGGTTTAAACCGTAAGTGTTAAATAAAACTTCGGTGAAAATTACATATTCGTGTAACATTGCAATTCTGTGTGAAATGTTTTACTGAGCATCAGATCTTTAGAAAAAGAACGGTAAGGATTACGCTCTTGTCTCCTGCATTAATAAGTAGTTATCATTGTAAGGTAAATCGTTTTATGTAAGAGAAAATATTTCCGGATCAATGTCTGTAATTAAAGTTTAACACTTTTTTCATACCCATCATACAAGATACCCCCCGAGTGGTGACAATAGTCCAAGGGAGTTTCATATAAAAACTACGATATTGCTTTAAGCTAAGATAATTACTGCAGCTTTAACTCATTCGGCATGATAATGAGACTCAGAAGCCGAATGGCTTACATAAAAAGGGCAAATAATTTTTAAGTGTCAGAACATCTTTATGACAACTCACGAACGTACTTTTAAAATAGAACATCAAAATGCGAAATTAAAAATCCAGAATTCAGGAAAATTTAATCCGTATGTGCTATTAAAGCGAAAATATACTTGGTGAATTGAACAGGAACTAACGCAGACAACTGCTTTTGGCCGGAGCATCGGGTATAAAATGGGTCAGAAATTATAAGGTATTCTGAAATCAAAGCGTTACATTTTAGCTCTTGAAAAAGAGCCGTCAATTTTAATGAACAAAAACCTTACACTCAAATGGAAAATTATGAAATGCTCACCGGTACAACACTAAAGAGACAGAAACAAATTCGTCCGATAATTGAACGATCGTTTGGAACGTGTCGGAAGACTTTTTTGTATCTCTTAGCTCTATATTTCTCTCGCGCCTGGATTCCCTTGTCGAACCGTTAATTACAACGACTCCACTTTTCCGGCAGCTTAACAAAGAGAGATAAAATAGAGAGACGAGAAGAAATTCAAACGAATTTTCACCTCGATCAGTGTGACGCCTCGTGGATTAATGCGATACATGACTAGCTAGCACGAGGGCCGAGAGTCGAATTTTGCCCACGTGCTTCATTTTAGACGAGGAGGGGGAGGATGTATCGCAATTTTGACAAATTTAGGTCACGAAGATATTCGGGCCGAAATTTCTCTGCAGCAGGGACGGAGACTGACTGACTCGCTTAATGAGAGAGATGGATCGGATGAGAGCAGAAAGGGGACGATGAGGATAAAGGAATATATAAAAAAAAATTCCCCAACGAACTGACAATATCTTACCCAAAAAAATAAAGTAACTCTCTTGACGCTGTAACGTAATGTCAGCGTCGTTAGCTCCGCTTTGCGTTTCGAAAATATGGCCGTACAAGCAAACAAACAAAATCCCACGCCTACCACTCCGGGATGAGAAACGCGAGGGTGGGAGAGACTGAAAAAGAAACAATAGGAGCGAGACTTTGGTACATTCTCCTCACGTCCGACCCTTTATCCCCTCCAGGAATGAAACCCAACCCATCTGCGACGTCACGCCACGCGTGCTGAAGCGGCGAACTAGTGGAGAGAGAGAGAGAGAGAGAGAGAGAGGGAGAGAAAATAAGCACGAAAACAAAAGAGCAGGAAATTACTCCCCTTCTCCCGCCTTCATTTTCATCGGGCTAATCCGGGCGTCCCCCTTGTTACGCGAAAGTACGCCGCCTGATCTTCTTTTATTCTTCCTACTCCAACCCTCCCAGGCAGTCAATTACAGTCAAAACGCGAGCTGGTGAGCCGGGCTTCTATTCTCGATATTTTATTTTTTTTACTTCACGGCCCGCGTGCCAGAGGGCACAACGACCGAGAAATGACCCGGAACGGCTCCGTACTTCCACTCCCCTGAAGCTCCCTGAAAGTATCTACCGCTACTTTTTTTTCGTTCAATTGACGGTGGTGCAGATCAAGGTGACATCTGGCGGTGCAAAAGAGAGTGCGGGGGGGTGATGCGAAATACGGAAGTTTGAAGCGAAGGTCTGTCTCGACGGGAGTTGCAAGCGCGAGTAGTTGCAAACGACTTTTTTCGCTACGTCCTTCTCGACCGTGCAGCGCGAAAAAGTCTGCTCGTTGTACATTGATAGATTATCGTCTCCGGGATGTATTTTTTTAAAACATTTTTTCGCGATTTAACCTAGCAACGGGAGTCCTTTCGCAATTTATCACATCTTCCAAACGCTGCAACGTAAGCAGATCCGTAAGCTAGTCGCCACAATTTTTTCCGTCGACTCTCCGTCCGTTTGTTGATCTAAATTGCAAACAAAGACTAGTGACCTAACGCTATCCTACGTCAAGCACTGAATATGATCAAAAATTTGTTTCCTGATTTACATTCAGCAGCATCATATCATTGTAACTTCTTAACAGTCTAGAAATTAGGGTTTCAAATTGAGAAATAAAAACGCGCTGAGCTAAATTTAAGGGGACATTACCTCTCAACTGCGTAACCGTTAGAGTGTATTATCGAAGGGAAATCAGGACAAGTGTTTAAAACAACTCTCACCTCAAATTGCACATGGAGCACATGCATTTGAATAGCATGCCGGTAATCATTAACAAAACGGGGGTTTATCAAGTTGGAGGTTCATAAATGTAGTGAGAAAATCAAAGAAATTGCAGTTTTACACCAAAAAGATAAAATAAAGAAAGGAGCAGTACTTGGGACCCATCGGAGAGGTCTATGTTCAAAAAGTGAAACCACTGGTATTTTAATAAATACACTGTGTCGCGTGACTTTGTGGGGGCTCGCGTTGTACGATGCTAATGTTGATAGTAATTTGAAAAACATAAGTCTAACAATGGCCTTACCTGAAGAATGAGAAAACTATGTTCTTTAAAATTACACCAACGCCCTTCGATGCCACATTATGGGATGTTATTTATGCTGGATAAAAACTACCATCCTCATTAATAATATAAATTGCTATAATGGCCCATTATTATAAATTACTATAATGACCACGAGGAAACGAAAAATAAATATGCATTGAACATTTATCTGTAAAACTTTTAAGGAGAGATTCATAAAAAAGTATATATATATATATATAACACTAAAAACGATAGGTATCATTATGGCCGGAATGTATCAAAGAAACTTGTAAACATTTACCCTCGTTTTAACGATAGAAATACATTAATAAATTGTAATTTACTTAAAAAATCTTTACCAGAATGAGAAATCTGAGGCCAAAAGTGTAAATTTGGAGGATGCAATCAATACATTCAGAAAGGAGCATAGTGAGTAATGAAAATATGAATAGGTATATAACGTTCAGAAAGAATTCCTTATCAAGAAATTTACATCCTCAAACCTTGAGAGGATGGTACTGAAATCTTCCATCTGATGCATGGATACGTTTACATACTACCCTGCGAGACGTCGTATGGGCGAGTGGCAGGGGGTGTTAGGACACCAGCCGTGTAAAGGAGTAAAGAAGAATGTTATATGTTAGAATTATGGCGAGAAGATGAATGATCTGAGGGTGGTTTGTACTGTTGGAAAGCATTTTTTTCAACATTATGTGAGAGAGTGTATATTTCGGGCAATGGACAGTCATATTTATTATGCTCAAGATATGAATTATGAAGAAGCGCTATCTGAGTATCAATTACTGTTTCATGCCATCGACCAGCGTAACTTAAGCAAACTAAGAAGAGGCAAAGGGAATGCGTTATAGTTAGACCTCAGTTATGCGTAACTTATTTATAGGTAATACCTCTTTTTACGTATATTATGTCAGGTCCCGGCGCAAGTCCACATTGAAATAATGAGCAATACTAGGTTACTGACTTCTGCGTAAACCACTAAAATACGTTATGCTTATCAGGTTCTTTAGGGCTCCGCATCACTCTTCATCATATGTTGGCTTTATTTACACGTCTATCGAATTTCACTTAACTATGAGTTATACACATTTTTTATGGTCTCCAGGACTACATATAACTCAGGTTTTAATGTAATGGAGAATTTTTTTGCGCTGAAAAACCTCAGTTTGTTTCAAAGTTATATATATTAAGTAAAGAATGATAAATGCTGATCAAGTATGACGAGTGATGAAAAGAAAATATGGACAATTTAAGTTGATGGGTAAACACAAAGAACACATCATAGTTCCTAATGTCAAAACAGCTTATGGATCATATTTGTTTTCGCTTCATTACGCGTACTAATTTTTAAAAAGCAGGCAATAATATTTATTTCTGAAGGTTGAATAAATATCGATCTTATTAAAAAACCGAATGATTTTAGGCCAGTTTCAACGATGAGCATTGAGAAATGTCTGAATTTCTAATAACGATGCCACATAACGAAACCATTGGCGTATGTATACAAATATTCTTGAGAAATTGCTGTGTTCATGAAGCTTACCATCTTTGCTAAGTTTAAATGAGCAACGATGCAGCAGCTTCCAAAATGGAAATAGTATTCCTTACACATAATATTTTCCACGCATGTTCGAGTTCAGTCCATCGGAGTTCATTAAAACGATTCTAGAAATCTTTCCGAAAGCAAATGCGGGATAGCAGGCAGACAAAAAATAATTTCGTGCTCTGGAGAAAATCGATTGCGAAGAACAGTCCATCTACTTTTTTGAAAAGGCAACCGAGACAGACTATTTATCCGTATCCTTCCCGATTCATCTCCCGGATTATTCCTTTCCGGTATCTTGGCCTACGGACAACACGCATTACCAGCATCGTCTCGGAGCAAATGCATCCATAAACCGCCCCAGGCGGCCCGTGTCCATCTCCCAGCAGCACCGCAAGAATCCTCCTCTCTGCCGCCACTAGCCTTTTGACCGTCCTCGTCCACACCGCACACTAGATAGGCTAGCCTCAACCAAACCCGCCTCTCTCTGCTCAAGGGAATTCCTCCTTTGACGTGTAAGCAGGAGGATACGGACGATCTACCCGGTCGTCACCGATACAAGTCGCCGGCGTCTGCGAGGGCGAGAATCGCGGACTCTCCCCCTCACCTCCCGCTCAGTGCCTCTCAAACCGACCTCCACCGTAGGCCTGCATATCGTTTGCGGCCGGGATGTGAGATGACAGGAAGACAGATGAGGAATCTGCAACGTCGAGGGGGGAATGAGGTATGTGCAGCGGATCCATTAACGCGGTCTCCCTGTCTACCATCAGCCCCCGGCCAAGCGAATGGCACCGGGCATCTCAGAGTCGTCGGGACGGCGCGCCGTGGAGTTTGGCGCATGAAATGGTAATGAAGCCAACGTCTCCATAGGCGTAGTGTGTGTGTGTGCAGGCAGCGGGGCGTAACAAGGAAAGGAGTCCAGGCCGCTTTGTTTTGCGTCGCCTTCCTCCGCTTGATGATGCAATGGACTCAAAAGGCATCCTGACCAAACGCTGGTGCTCCCAGTTCCACTTAATGACAGCAACGTGAAGGCACGGTCCCACCGACAGGGATGTTTGACTACTAGTCACTTACTTTATTTGAGCTCCGCCTTAATTCAACTAGCGAAAACTTAATGCAATCAGTGAGTCCATTGCAAAGTTTACCATTAAAATGCTTACCAGTGCATAAGCTCTAGCATTTTAAACTAAATTCTCAAAAACACTTTATCCACTATGTATTTTGACATTTGTCATTTCAGGGAGAAGTAATTCAGTGCTTGTAGTAATAATAACGGCACTGCACACAGTTTTCCTCTCGGTATCATTTCCTGACCTGGAGAAAAAAAGTGTCTAATTGCCTCCTTGAATAGAGCTTCAAATCCCAAAAATAAATTTGACTTGGAATTTATAAAAAAATTGTCTTGAAATCCATGGAGCAGTAACTTTAGTTTTAATAATAAACGGCCCTCAAATCAATTCACCATCACTGCAATGTTCACTACAATGCAGGTATAGAAGCTCATTCGATAAAAACATTTGGGTCTGCATGCAAATTCTTGTATCATTAGACTGTTTTATAGAACCTCTGAAAAATATGCATATTTCCTCAATCAAAGGGAAACCTAGCTGGTTGATCCTACATCTCAATAAACATGCTTCATAGTACAACAAGAAAATTGTTAGATTTCCGAGCGCCCGCTTGCAAATGATATAAAAATCGTCCATTAATCTTATTAGTAAAAAATAAGTGCAATGGAAGAAAATATGCATGCCCGAAATATCATGAACATATTTGAACATATTAAGACGGTGAAAATTAACAGAACCATTATACATCCATAGTTCACCATATCCTGTACGTTAGACAATTGGAATTCGCATCCACATTTCTGGTTGCATTCAATACAACTTCAGAACTTCGCTCTAAGCAGGTCTAATTTACTTAACTTACGCATTTTAACGTGTTTCGGTATCCACACATAAGCGGAAGCGGGACATAACGAACATAAAGGGGCTATTACTTATTAAACCTCTATTCAGCGTTAAAAATCAAAGGACTTGCAGAAAACCTCAGGGAAAAATAGTTTCGAGAAGGTTGATTAGTTTTTTGAAGGTACCTTCATGAAAACATTAATCATTAGTATATGTAGTTAACTTACTTCAGTGTGTCTTAAGGTAAGAGAGCAGAGATGCGTAAAATATCACTCCTGCTCTAAACTTCTTAGGATGAAAACTTAGGAGAAACAGTTCATCACGCGTATTTGCCTGTACCATTGAAAAAACGTGAAAATTAAAAATTATTCTGACTTCACACAATTATCACAATGAAGTTGACATAAAAATTACTTAAACAATTATCAATGTTTGGAGTAATTTAACTTATTGTTGAAGTATAATCACAGTTCCTCACCGGTTTATAGAAAATATCACATAGTACGCATTAACCTGCATAGGGTTACATTTATTAACTTAAAAAAGAGAAAAATAGATGGACGTCACCACACGGTTATTGATTAGTCCAATTATACGAAAAACTACCTAACATTCATGCCTCAAAAATGTCGCAAATGGCAAAAAAAATTGCAAAAATGGTTTTGTCATCCAGTTCATGGATGTCTGATTGCTGAATGGATTTTCAATACCTATCTGTTATCGAGTACTTTAGAGCTATCCTATCACTTCATTAATTATTTGAATTATTATAAAACTTTGTGTTGATTGATTATTGTGTCTTTTGGGATTATTTCCTAACATTTCATTGGTAAACTTAGAAAAATAAGTTTCTACACCATTTTGAATCAGTTTGGTACAACAGTTTTATAATACATTCGCTAACAAATGTGTTTCATTTGAAGCAAACAAGAATGTTATCGCTGCTAAAAGTTTGAAGGGCTAGTTTTCATATCATACGTAATGCATTGTTGACTCAATGCTAGGCCAAAAAGAAGCTGTAGTAAGAAGAAATAGTACTGAAAAGTTGATTGGCACCATAGCAGAAGACAATTGATTGAATCATAGATCACCATAGCCTTGGGCAATAATGTAGGCTTTCACGCACGATAAATTTGCCATAAGACACGGACGCAATCCACTGTATTTAATGCTTCGTTGGTGCAGTAAATAAGTCGAAGAACGAGGTATTTTTTGTTTAATAGTCGTGTTCTGCAATTTATCACCTAAACAATGTAAACCGCAGCATATCACAAAATAACACCAAAGTAGCTGAAACTTACCATGAAAAATATATTTGACTTGACCTAGATTCAAAGTCGGATCTCCCATTATCCAGTCGGTTGTGACAACCAGTTGCACCACCGAGCCACCATAATTCAAAGTGAACTTCAGCGGGGGTAATAGGAACTTAATTTTCTTGTCACCAGTCTATGTTGTAGCACAGTAGACGAGTTCGAATCCCGGTCAGGTTAAATTATTTTTTCATGGGTAATAGGTATTCCTGCTTTGGTGTATATTATCGCACCTATGCATGTGAATGCGTCACACATCATCTGTAAAACAGCATTGAATGAAAATTTGTCAAATTAACCTAAAAACACTTGAATTATTATAGCTTTTATGGAAAAACAAAACGCGATGTTCATGTTCATTGGGTGACTATCTGTAAGATATAGAATTCTCTTTCGAATGAGTGCATAGGTTTCAACTACTTGATAAATATACTTGGGATATGAATCAAACTCACAGTTTCCCGGTTTCTCAGCGATTTTTCGAGCACGCCCTCCAGCCACCTCCACTGCCCCGCCGGGTCGTCCTCCTCCTCGTCCATCAGGTGCCCCCCACCGCGCTCCCCGGCGTCCCGCCCCCCGCCGCCCCCGCTCCCGTAGCCGCGCCTCTCCCCGTGGTGTCCCCCACCGTACACGCTGCCTCCAGCCGTCTGACGATTCGCCTTGTAGTAGAGGTTCGTGTTGAGGGCCACCAGACGGAGTCTCCGAACTTTCTGCTCGATCGTGTAGTAACCACCTGGGGAGAGATAAAGGACGAAAACATCAGCTGCCATCGTCCATATTCAATGGAAGGTAAAGGTACGTATTTTAGTATTCATAAAAAATTAAATACTTTGTACTTTCCCTCAGTTAAATGTTTTAACTGCACGAAATACGGATCTACAGCTCCTTGCCTTTCTAAATCTTCCCCGAACCTTTTTCATTATTTCTCCCCTCGAAACTAAGGCAACAATGAACGGCAATAAAACAAGCACACTCAGACATAGTCTCTGAAGGTACATGTACCATAAATTGGTGAAACACGTCGAGCAATTAAAAGATCAAACAATAAAAATACAAAGTATTTTTAATCAACTATGAATACTACATTTGAAAATTTCTCCAAAATGAATTCAACAATATTAAAGCTAATAGTAGGTACTTTAGTTTGACAAAAGCCCGTTACTCGATACTTGAACCAGTATAAGGTCGTACGCCAATGATGATAGCCTCAGGATTAACTTGGTGGAATTCCTTCATGGTTAGATTATAACCTATCCTTATACTTACTAGACAATAATGGCTAAAACAAGAACAAAAAGTGACGTAAATCTACCAACACTTTTTATGAATACATTTCTTTCTCAATGTCATTCTATCTCCAGTTTTGGCGTACAGCATCCCCTGTCACACATCAATTAAGTGGTTTTTAAGCTAGTGTGTAAATAAGGACCTTTCGGAGGAAACATGGTTTGCCGACCGGGAAACAAGTCTTCGGCTCCTAATGACTATGCCCAAAACCTCCACTCTCTAAAGGTCCCATGGGCAAATATCCAACGAATGATTTGCCGTTGATAGCATTTTTATAAGCATTTGACCCTTGAAGGACAGATGTTCATCATATGTCGTGGAGAACCTCTGGATTCATCACATTTCATTCATCAATGCCCAAAGTGCCGGATTCAGTTCAAACAAAAATTACAACCATTTTAAAAATACTTGAAAAAGTTTATGTTATCTCCGCTAAACGTTAAAGTTATGTAACCTCCAACACTCAATGTTAAAGAGAAAATAAAGAGGAAACATTCTTTAAATCTAAAATTATCTCATAACTCTTCAATTAAAGTTCAAAGTTTTAATAATCTATTTTTCAAACTGGAAGATATAATAAATTGATATCTTTCAAAAACAGGAGTTAATAATCAGGTCGACAGATTGGCTAGGGAAGCCAAAACTCTGTTTCGATATCCGGCATCGCCAAAACTGAGTAGCTGCACGCAATTATCTTCATCAATCATTCTGTGAAGTAAAGTTCACAAAAAATATAGTGACAAACTGTTGTATTCAAAACATTTCCCGTGTCAAAATGTCCGGGAACTGAGAAAAGACGAAACGAATATGTTTATTGGGGTTTTCATGGACTACTTGATCCCTATGCCATGTTGCTGCTGTAACATGTGTTTAAATTATAATCCGCCCTGCGTTCATTCTATGTTTTTGGCTCTCCAAGCCCAAACTCAATATAAAAGCATAGCTTTTGTTACTACTGTTGATATTGGCTTCAAGATATCACAACCCAACGCTAGAGTGTATTTTGTTTGACAAAAGCTAAATATGAAAAACATTATTGGAAACTTAATTCAAAGCTAAAACATTGTAAAAACGGAATAAAAATAGCATCAAATTTTCATCTACTTTTTTAAATTTTGTACAATTATGGAGTAAAAAACACTTGTTTCCATAAAAAAACTCCAAGACCTATCACATTCATATTTCGTCTAGTTACATAAAATTATTTTGTTCTTATTAATCTGGCAATAAGTGGGAATAAACATTGAAAAAATACTTTTTAAAATAAAAAAATGATAATGATTAATAAATAACTGATTTATTTTGTTTAGTTTAACATCAAAGCAAAAACTTTTTATGCTGAGTTGAGTGGAATATAACTAGACTAGTTAGCGTCTTAAGTAAAAGTGAAACCGAAGGACAAGCACATCTTTAACCCCTAAATGAATTTCTTGGTTTAATTTTAAAATGATGACTCACGAAAACCACTCCGACGAATTAATTTCTATATGGCAGAGAAAATTGGACTGCAATTTAAAAACTTGAGAAAAAATGCAGCATAGAAAATGAAAGCTTCGGACCACAGATGATAGGCAGTGAAAAGCGGAAGGTATCACGAGACATGAAGTAAAACCAGCGGTGGGAGGAGATAAAACTCATTTAAAGGTACCAACAATATTATGAAGAATCATTAGACGAGCATTTTTCAAACCGATTCGTTAGTTTTAAGAGGAGAGAATATGGCAAGAGGACTTGCTGAAAGAACCTATTCTGAAGAAGGAGAAAGTCTAAGAATACGAGGAGAATCAGGTTAATTCTCGCGTCACAAACGTTTTACTAGGAATCATTAATAAAAGGTTTGCAACGAGAGCAAATAACTACCCAGGTGATGTTTCTAGTTTCGGTTGAGAAAGTGTAAGGAAGCATGGAGTGCCTATGCGGTATTGAAAATACTAATGGAATGGAGCCTATAGTATTTTTAAGGACGTTTTCGAATGTTTTGATAATTTTCAAAGGGCGTTTGATAGAGAGAATTGGAAAAAAAAACAAATAAATGTATTAATGAATAGTGGATTGAAGAGAATGAAGGGAAAGAACAAGGGAAACTTAAAAACCGGAATAAAAGTAGGAGGTCTGCTGATAAAGTCGATTAGATTCAGGGACAACCAGGCGTTGGCTAGTCAACCCAGAGATTGCAGGCATCAGTGCATACAATACGCAATCAAGGTCAATCATCCGAAACCAAAATAATGAAATTTACTTGGACAAAGAAAACGAGGCTAGTCATCAAAATAGGAGGCTACAAAGTTGAGCATGTAGGGCAATTTAATAACTTGAGCAGTATGCTGGAGGAAAATATGTTTCGTAGCAAAAAATTAGAAGGAGCGCAAGAAAAAGAAGCGCTCCTTGAGTCGGCTGACGACGGGCACCTTATGTAAGAAGGGAAAGAAAATATCGGCGAAGAGTTTGCTATTAAGTTTGGCACTGTATGGTGCAGAAATCTGAATTCGAGACGAAAGAGAATCGGAATAGTTACCTTACCTATAGCTGTTTGATATGTGAGTGTGCGGAGAAGCATGGGTTAATTAGAGTGCTCGAAAAGGAAGACGAAAGAGGAAGAAGTGCTTCATGTAGTGGGTGAGAACAGGACACCTCTGGGGGATATTACAATGAGGCAGAGTAAGTCCGAGGAAGGGGTAATGATGGGAAAGAATTGCTACAGAAAGGATGATGTTGGGTATGCGGGGAGAAGGAAGTAAGAGAATAGACTTTATGGACGGAATGACTAATGGTAGGAATTATACTGAGATTCAGAAAGAAATCGCGTAAGGAGATGAGGGTTTGAGACACTAAAAGCCGAGAGTATTTTGACACTCTTCCATTCAATCCTACCTCAACCGGTGCATTGCTCTAATTATAATTATTAAATGACAGTGCCAAGTGTCGTGCAGTAAGATCAATAACTTCTAAGCTACCTTCAAGCTGAAAAGGTTCTATAATTCATTATTTTAAATTATATCTGAATAAATTTAGGTGATATTTACATAAATCTGAGATAGGGCCCGAAATACTCCCAGACATAATATGATGCATTATTAAACAAATAATGGGTGTAAATTCAGCAATTAAGGAGCATACGGCCTCAGTGTCTTTAAACGTTAAACTCGATGAATATGACGTGAGCTAACCTGACTTATTTAAAGCGTTAAATATTATTAGCAAAGCATTAATTCCGAGTGTTCTTTTAATTACTTGAGTTTTCCATAAAACACTAACGGAAATTATTAGAAAAGTCATAGATAACATTAAAATTTAAATGAGAACTGCCATTTATTATTAAAATTAAATCTGGAATAAAGAGTGTTGCTTTTTTAATCACAGACCCCAACGGAGTTATTGCGTAGTGGTTTCGCAACGCTACGAAATAATAATGCAACACGGAATTTCCAAGCAATTATTATCAACCAAGCAAAAAAATGAACCGCAGAATATTATTCCCACAAAAATAACGCTGGGTACTGAAATAATGAAAAATACTCATGTCAACGAATTTAATGTCACGCCACAACTCCAATGGCTTTGAAATATAATATGCATTTAGTGACGACCGAATGCGTATAGAGGAAAGAGAGAGAGTGACAGCTCATTTATGACGACACTCTGCTCCTTGCCAAAAAGTAATCGCGGAAGAAAAAAACCTCTTTGTCCCCTTCCCCCCCATCCTCACCCCTTCTCCCGCTCCAATCTTCAGCGCGTGACGTCATTAGCGGGCGCTAAATTCCATTTTGATTCGGAATTTCTTTCGGCCATTACACGCCGATAGCTTTTTTTTCACCACCTTTGGGAAAATAGGGAAAGAAGGAGAGAATGTGAATGAAGAGCTTTGGGAGAAGATGGAATTAATAGGACCGAGCCAGAATTTTTATTGCTCCATCATTATAGAGCCCGTGGGTGAAGTAAACGTTTTCGGGGGGCGGGGGGGGGGTATAGGGGGGTAGGGGGGGAAGGACGTTGACGTTTTTCCGCGAGCGCGGGGAACCCTCGGAAGGGGGGTGGAAATGGCGGGTGGGGGAGGGAGAGACGGGAGGGAAAAGGGTTGGCTCGGGGGACGATGAAAAAATACCAGGGACGATCGCACTGCACCCCTCCACTGATGGATCGCACGGTATCCGTTAAAGCGTGTGCCTTATTTAAACGAGTCGGTCTCTTTTTCTCTTTCCTACGCTGCTAAGAAACAAGTAATTCCACTGAATGAAGCCGGTGGAAGGTGGAGGGGGGGTGAAAACTTATAGCGGCGTTACGAGAAAAAATAGTGAGCGGAATAAAGCACCGAGTCCTTCAGTACAAGATCCGAGGAAAGAGACATAAAAAGAATATAAAAAAGGAGTAAGAAAGTGATAGGCCCATTCGGAAGCCGGAGAAAGAGGAAATGATCATTGCGAGCTAAATGTAATTAAAGAGGAAATTCCCAGGTTCCGACAACAATGTGTGCCCCGGACACAAGCGTATTTCATTTGCCGGCCGCTGTTTTTTTTTAGAACACTGGCTCATTACGCATTGAATCACCTAATGAAAAGTAAAACAGATACAGGACACTTTTTGAAAGTGTCCGTTGTTTTGAAACCCATACCTTCATGCCTTGAGAGTTGAATGTGACCATTTTTTATTTAATTTAGTCTCACTTAGCTTCTTACGGCAGTCATTTTTCCAAGAAGATGCTCGCGAATATGTGAGAAATTTAATATTTACTCCAACCCTTATGTTTCATAAACTAATTATGAGTAAGAAAAACCAACATTATTGCAAAAAGAATCCCAAAAAAGGTTTGTTTATCACTATACTACTTCTCATGAGATGCATCTCGGATTGCAAGAAATAGGATGGGCAATCACATCGTCCTATTATTTTCAACGGTGTAATGTAAAAGTATCCATACTAGGTGGTACATAGAAATGAAATCAACGACATTTTTAAGAAGGAAAATTGATGTTAAAAAGGTAAATTTTTAAAAATATAATGAGCATTACTGCACAAATCTACAACATATTTCGTATAAATAAAATCAAAAGCGTGAAACAAATGAGAAATGGCAACCCAAAGGAAGGCCGCAAAAAAAATATAAAATATTTAGGATGATAGTCGTGGGCGCGGAAGTAGGTACGTATATGATGGCCTAGAGCCTGCGTGAAAATTCAAAAAAATTCTACAAATTTCTCATTTAACTCTGTAGCCTTAAGCTGTTTTGATAGAGGCCCTCATTAGAGAATTATTTTTAAATTTGATAAAATCTACAATGGCAACAATTTTAACAAGCAATTTACATTCTACTAATCTATATATCCTCCTTTTATTTCGGATTTCCACAAACAGATTTTGCCGCCATTATTACAAAATTGCATTCATTTGTAGAATAATCACGTAGAAAGTGTTGCTTATGTATAATTTAATAGTTAGTCGAGTCAGTATGGCAAAACCATTGCAGTTACCCACATGACTGACCAACCAAATTTAAAGAAACCCCAATTTCCTTCATTTTAGCTACACGTGTGAAATAGCAATGAATCGAATAAAAATGCATTGTTGTAATGACCCAGAAGGGGTTAATGTAGGCCAAAATATGGTAAATTTTTGCCATTACCTGACAAAACAAAACATCTAACTTGACATACGGAGGAATGCGGCAACGTTCAAATAATAGAGCTTTGGCCTTAATAGACGAAAATCTCCAGCAGACGTCATTCCAGTCGGACAAACGGTTCATTTGACGCCTCTAGTACGAAAAGGCGAGAACCGGATCTCTAGTTTCGACAGCAGCACGTGATTATGACGCTTCATTCAGGGCGCGTCCTTACGGATAAAATTCCGCGTCTAGCATCCTTGGGAGCAAAGCCGCGAGCCTCCCCGCGGTGAAAAGAAGTCACGTGCTTTGATTAATCCCGTGTTTTGACGCGTACTTACTCTTTTGAGTGGAGCACATAAAACTCTCGGAATGCTTTGAGCGCATCTCCACGCGTAGTGCAGCTCGTCAGCGGTCGTACCATTGGCTAAGTGCGCACGTGCCTCATGGCCATCGTCATCTCACAACGAACGAGGAGCGTAGCGGAGCCGGAGTAAAAAATGCACAACTCCAGCCGCTCAGCACATTTAACACAACGCGCAACCTTGCCGTGGCGAGTCCTCTATGGGCTTTCGGAGGAATTATTAAGTACGCGTGGCGAGATGTATTAAGGAACTCGACACCAGCCTCTGCCCTATAGAGAAAGTTCACACCCTTTGAGTGTAGGACTGAGTGGTTTCGCAGGTATTTTCAGCAAGAAACATAAGTATGGGGGTGATGATAAATATGCTACATTTTTTAATATGTGTTGGAATACTCGGAGAATGCGAATAAAAAAAATATGAAAAAACAAATGCGGACACGAAAGAAAAATTAAGGCCACGCATGAGAGAGAGCACGTGGTCGCACGCGAATTAGGTTGAAACCCCTCTCTCCTTCCTCTTTCTGACTCTCCCTCACTTTAGGCGTGACCCGGGCTTGGCGGAAAACGAGGGCGCGGTTCAGCCCGCAGACCCTTTAATACTCGTCGGCCATTACTTCGCGGGGTATCGTCAGGGTTCGCACTAGACCGTGGGAAAGGGTCTTGAGCGCGGGCAGTTTTCCCACGGATGCTGCCGCACGGAACAGAGGCTGTTGTGAAATGACTGTCGGAGGAAGAGCGAGGGAGAAGGGCGTGGTCGGGAAAAGCGAGCAAAAAGGACGGGAAGCACGGATTACGAAGGAATTAGAAGGAAGAGGATGTCGGAATAACGGAAGAGTCAGAGAGAGGCAAGAGATGCGGAGAAAGCAGAAGCAAAATGAGTTAGACACCCTGGAGCTGAGATATTTACCATCGGTGTAAAAAAGAATTGTCAAGGACGCAGTTGGAGATTCAAAAGTTTACATTACTGTCTACACCGTGCCCTACGAGCCACTACAAAGGAATTTGCCATTAAGTGCAAAAACCCTTACCACTTTTCTACCACAAAATGCTAAAGAAAACAAATTACCTCACAAAATAACTTTATCATAAATAAATTGAAGGGTATTGAATTATAGAATGAAATCCATGAAATAAATGAGACATGGCTACCCAAAGGGTAGCCGTAGTCGTTTTGCAATCGGGAACTATGCGAGAGAAAATGTAGCATCCAAAGCTACTCTTCCTGCTGCCTAACTCCATTATATTCTCTTAGTCATCTAATCTACGAACCAATTTAGTCTAAAACTTACATTAGTCCCAGAACCAAACTCAGGTTCCCGAGAATATTTCTTGGGTCCGATGCTATCTGGGCTAACATTAACCGTTACACTATGATACATTAAAAAAAATATTATAAATAAGTATCTGAGAATTTTGTTTCTGTAAAATGTATCATGATGTCGCTTACCTCACACGATACTTAACGACATGGTAGAAATTCAACACTCTCTCACCATGGAAATTCTCAACCAGACAATTACTATAAAACCTCGGGCCGTTTAACTATTTATACTAGGACTAATTTAAAGGATATTCCTAGAACTAAATTAAACTTTGATCAACTATTTCATGTACCGTAAAAGAAGCACACTTAGTATTTCCACACGACAATGTATTTGATTGATCGCAGATTCGGTGATTAGACTTCATTTCAAAGTAAAAGGACACCAAAAGGGCGTCTTAACGCTGAAACCGCAGTCAACTAATTAAATGAATCGAGTATACAATGCGTTATTTTTACAATTCTGAAATTTCACGAAGACTGAGGCCTTCGAATCTTAAAGATACGTGCTGTATATTCTGAGTACGACCTTACGTGAAAAATATATTCCCAGTTCCAGTTATGAAATATATTATTAAATGTTTATAGTTACATGGTAAATTATGTATAAATGCTGTCTCATGGGTGATATTAACGCCAATTGTCATACCGCCTGATGTATATCATAAAATCTAAACGGAAATCACCTAACATCTCGTGCACGTGTAGGAAACATCCAGCAGTTAAGGTTAACCAAAAGATGGAAGAAGGGACTTTTAAAGTCTCAATCTTGCCCCAATAAAGACGTTTATTCATTTATCTATCTACGTTATAAAACTGGGCCCAAGTAGGTAAGAATGGAAGTGAAAGAGAAAGACTTAGAAGTCGTGGGTAGGAATGAAATAGAGTGAGAGAAAAGAGACGCGTGCAGAGAGGGAATAAGAGAGAGAGAGAGAGATGAGGTTAAATGACGAAGAAAGGCCGGCTCAGCGCCCTCCCCAACACCCAGTGCGGCGGGATTAGCGAAATACATTAATTGCCGCGGGTACCATAATAATGAGGGGCAGAGGCAGCGATAGACTGCGGTCGGTAATTAAGGGCAAGCGAGAGAGAGAGAGAGAGAGAGAGAGAGTGAGGTCAGGAGGGCTCAGTGGGCAGAGCGGCGAACGGACGAAAGGTTGGGGTGGGAAAATTGTGGAAGAGTGCATACTTTTAGGGGAAGGGAGGGGGGTTGGAGGTAATCCCAACGTAAATCCACGAGGAGATAAATAAAAGAGGAAAAAAATCGAGTAACGAGAGATAGAAGAGGCACGAGGTGTGAAAAGTATTGATGACAGAGAGTTTACTCTCGCAAAACGGTTTGATTTCCATTAATATTTTCCATTATTTGCATTTCGTTATTTACCGCTCATTATACACCTACCCCTGGTATCAGCCAGAGAGTTTATTGCCAACGTCCCTTTATTTCTTTGTGAATTTTTGGACGAAATTTTTCAACTGGAAAAATAAAAATAAAATCCCCAACTCGCTCATTAACCTATATGCGTAGACGACCGACCCATTTACCTGAAAACGAAGGTTAACGATTGTCCAAATATGGATCAAATTAAATTGGACGCTTATTTCATGGCTTTGGCTCTCGTGATGACGGATACCAAACCATTGAAGCAAGGCCAAGGGATGTGATAGCCGGTGATAATTGCGCTTTGGAAATTGTGCTTCATAAATTTCATTGGTACGGTCCAGTAATAATAGTGGCTTCAGCTTGATAGGAATGCTCTAATTAACAGGGCCATTGCAGGAATATATTTCGTCGGTTCCAAATAATTAAGTATTAATTTCAATCGTGAAATTAATTAAAATCTTTGATTAAAACTTAAGTTCACGAATATTTAATGGCGGTACTGTTGGTTTTGGATTGAATGTAAAATTAGGATTTAAAAAAATTGACGCAGGTGTACGGCTGAAATACATTTCTATGAGATGAGGCTTTCAATATAGTATCCCATATATACATGCATATATTAATTATTAATATGTCCCCAAGGTAATGAATAGGGAACTTATTGTTATGCAAATGAGTGCTCTTCCAATAAAAAGTTAGGTGAAGCTTATATTTTATTGAACAAATTCTCAGCACTCGAATAGAATGGAGGGCATTTATCGATTATTCACTATGCAAAAAAGTTAAATAATCATCCAGCAATCACTCCCTTCACATTTAACGTCATGACTGTTAGCTAGCATTTGAAGCAGTAAAAAGCATTTACGCACTAAATCGCGTCTTTTAGAGCAGATTCCCTCGGTCATCCATAAAATAAATGACATAATACCTGTGCCTACTTTATCTCGAGTATTAATAATTTACACTGGGACATAAGGCGATACAATTCATATATTATATAAAGGTATCCATATATGCTTATAATTTACTCAGAATTAGAACATATCATCTAGTCTTGGAAAGTTATATCAATTCATTTAAAATGCTAAAAAAAAACTAGATCATGTTTAAGCGGCAAATTAAAGCACTCGTAAATTACTTTTCATTACTAATTAAATGCCTCTTGAAACGATAGCGACATCCACTGACGAATATTGTTAGAGCTCAAATATAAATTTCGCAAGATCTTTTCACACTGACGTTAACCACCGATATTTTATAATCTTGCATAATTTGAGGGAGAGTAACTAAGTATCTGCCTACGCCAATTTTGAAGTGATTATTAACAGAAATAAAAAAGTGAATATCATCCGAGTTTTCACAATCGTTAAGGATAAACGTGTACACCAAGTGAAACCCGAGAGAATGGCGGAATTTTGATCAATGTACGCAAGTTCAAAGTAACGATAAAACAATAGGAATCCATTATATTGCATTCATATTTTCAAATTAAATGTTTTACACGGGAACTGACAAAAACGAATTGATGACCTTCTGATCCAAAATAATTCTGACAAAAACGAATTCATGAAATATTCAAAATGACATACACTCTGCTCCTTCCAGTTAATGTGCTGGGTCACTCAGCGATTCCACTCGAAGGTTGGTTTGGATGGTTGAGGGTAGAGCTCACCCCGGACTAAGCCACAGGCGTGTGAAATTCACGCATTCAGGGTAGGGGGGCCAGTTCCTTTCCCTGGACCAGCTCGCACTCCGAGGATTTTTTTTTGTTCGATTTGTATTTTATTCATGTAGTATTTGGACTATGTGGGGTTTCATAAGATTTCAGGTTTTCCCGGCGAATGATAATGAGTTCTTCTCGGGTTACCCACCGGGTTAGGCCCTCCATGATCGACGGTGTTTCGGCAGAAGACATTCCTGCTATTATCCAGAACATTGATAGCGGCAAGAAACTCTTCTGCCGAAACGTCGGCGATCATGGAGAGCCTAACCCGGTGGGTTACCCGAGAACTCTTCAGTATTCAAAAGTACACTGAAAATGCTCACCTTTCTCGAAGGAGTCGATTGCTTCGGTTGGTAGCCAGTGCCTCCACATGTCGGCCACCCTCTTGTACGTCGGGTGCCTGCGGGGAGGGAGTTGGTTCTGCGGGTAGAAGTCATGGTTTCCCAGCACGGGGAACACGAACTGGGAGGAGAACGTGTGCCGGAGGAGATCAGTCAGGTTCTGCATCACCATCAGAACCTTGTCCGTGCTCAAATGCTCATCGTTGACGTGAGCGATGTCATCACTGCAAAGAAAAACGAAACAGCGTCAAATAGTGCTTTTCATATTAATTAAATTTCAGGGATATGATTTCGCTTCTGAGGTTTAAAAGAGAGAAAATAGATGTAAAATATATTCGTCATTAACGTCACCTATCCAACAATTTTTTTTTCTCTCGGACGATTATGGTGGTTTGTATGCCCCTGCAATCCCGATAAGGCATTGGACTGTCATCAGGTTCCTCAGAGGCCGAACCAACAGAAATTGACAGAAACACCCATGCCCTGCGCATGCGAAAAAACGACCCAAGTGGGACTCGAACCGGTGACCCTCGGATTAGCAGGCGAGTATTTACGCCGCCGCCACTGGAGCCGTCTTAAATAAAATTAGCAGTCCCTGCTGAAATACACAAGAGCGCCCACATTGCATAAACTTGAGGGAAAACTTGAGGTTTTTCTTTTATCACGTTCGTACACATTTTTTAATACTTACAGATGCCGATAAGTAGTTAGATGAAGTACTTTTTTGTCATAAAAAAACTAAACCTCAGTTGTCTAACGGTTGCAGTTTATTTTGATCTTCTTATTTATGATTACATGCCATAGTTTTTTTATTTATTAATACATTATGCAGGCGCATAGAATATTAAAGTTAGTTTTGGTGGTTCCCAATAACGAATAGGTGAAAAATGAAGCAGAGAAATGGCAATTTTCCACAAATTTCCATTTCTGTACTTCATTATGCTGAAATATCACCATATAACGCCTGATACTTTTCTTCTCCGTAGTTGAATTTCATTGTTTGAGAGAAACAGGGTGACAAAAGCGACAGCCGACTTACGCAGCACATTTATAGAATCGTTACATCCATTTTATATCTATCACCTTAGGAAACCATCACGCGTCTTCACAATCGATTTCTTTGGAAACCGAGTAAGATCCGATTTTTTTTTTACTTTTACATGAGACGGGGACGGAAGATAAGTTTCCGCGATATGAAAGAGAGTTTTCGCCGTTGGGAGTCTCTGCCATTGTCCGCTGTGGGACATTGCTCCGAGAGCCCCCATCCCGCATCCCAGGGAAACAGGACAGTGGCGCCCATCTCTGTCGTGAGTCAGAGGAGAAGGACACCCTGCGATTCGACATCAATAAAAAAAAAGTTTGTCCTTGTTACTGCTTTGCCGGAGTTGTGCTGAGAGATGAAAAGGATTTCTTGCTGGGCGGTATGGAGAGAAAGACAGAAATGAGAAAGGAGGCACTGCTTGCCAGTGTGTGCGTGTGATGGGAAGTGGAATGATGGGACGAGAAAGCATCGTCGTGGACGGAGTTGGGAGACACCCTCGACCGAATGGAACCGCGAGACACCAGCGCCGTGCCGCCACTGCGGAAAAGTGTCTCGTTTCTCGAGAGGAAGCTTTCTAATGCCACCCTCACCCCATTCAACGTTTTATTCCGTTGGCTCTTCCGCGCCATTAAATATCCGTTACGATTCAAATCGTCGTTTTGTGTATATCGCTCTCTGGGGGACTCTCTTGGGATTACAGGAAAGCAATTGCACACCGGAAAAGCCATCAATTTTGCGGGAGAGAGAGAGAGAGAGAGAAAAAAAGCAAAAAAACTCGAGTTAAGAGAGAGGACAACCGAATAAAAAATATATATATATATATATATATATTGCCGGTAGATTGGGCGACGAAAGACGGTAGGATTATTATTTTTTTTCGCGGAGGAGCGAGACAAATGATGATGGGCAGGAGGAAGTAAGACAGAGATATAGAAGAAGGATCGCCCGAAAAAATTTGAAGTGAGACGAGAAAAACCTTAAAAACATTAAAAGATGGAAGTAAAAAAGGGAAGACGAGGGCAGCGCCGGAAGAACCGAGGCAGCGAGAGGGGAAATGAAAAGCATCTCTGGAGCGATTATCGAAGACATTCGGAAGGAGAAGAAGGTTCCGCTAATTCTCGCATTCCGACTCTCATTTCCATTGAGACAGACGAATAACCAAATGGATTGTCACCTCGGCACGTGGAGTATGCGTGCCTCAATACGTTAATTTCTTATCTTATGGGGTCGGTCATAAACCATTCCGTATTTCCAAGCGAGATTGGGCCAAAGGACTGGAGCGTTGAGCCGCACAAAAAGACGAGTGGTTTCCTAATTCCTTTGTAAGTTCTTCATCACAAATCAAAAAGACTTATAATTCTCCAAATAAAACTTCAAGTTCCAAATAAAATACTCCAAATTTCTACCACACTGATGCTTTTATCGATCAGATCTTTTGATCTGTAATAAGACTACTCAAACTATCATTGCATGTACTTCTCTGAACTCTGAAATAAGATACGGAGCCCAATTGTGGGCTATAAAATACGACTAACAGATACAAGACAGTCAGGAAGACAGGGGATATATTATCCAAGCCCATAGATCGCCTCTCATCACAATTGTATGAAGGTGTCTACGAGTTTAAGTGCTCCTGCAACAAAGTGTATATCGGCCAGACAGGCAGAGCGGTGCAAGTCAGAATCAAAGAGCACCAGAGAGCCATGGTGAAGAAGTATTTCCGACTCTCAGCCATCGCAGAGCATTCTGGTTGGAACCGGGGCACAGCATTCAATAAGACAACACCAAAGTTATCTTCAGAGAAAACAGATACTTCCCTAGGGTCATACGCGAGGAGATTGAGATTATGAAAAACCCAGAAAACTTCAACAGGGAAAATGGTTACTCGCTGGCCACGACTTCGAAAAGACTCTTCAACCCCTCGACCAATAAAAACGCAGATCCAACATAAGTGGGCCTTTTGGCGCCAAAATCTGCCTATATATTCTGACATCTCCAACTTGACATCACTTCGACCTGAAGATGCCTCCTGTAACGGGGGAGAAACTGTCGTTACGATAATTGACACACGCAGCTGCTCCGGAAACCTAGATCCAGTAAAATATTCCACATATCATTTTCATGAGGCAAACATCTCTTTTATAGCGGCCTGGTACATTTTGAAAAGTATATTTTGCTCACTGATCGATTCTATGCATATATTCCAAAGTTAATATTTCATCTGGAAGGTTCCTCGAGATTTAAAAGCCAATACTGACATACTCTACTTAGATTATACTTCTGAAGTACCCGAGACAAATATAAACATACCTTTTTGCGTATGTTCAGTTCACAACCTTGCTTTCATTCTTAAGAAGCATTAATATAAATAAAGACATCTCTGACCTTATAACATTGACTATAACGCATGTAAAGACTATGTTTAATGAAATCTAATCTTAAGAATTGAAAAAATATGCTTCAAAATTTACACGTCAGCCTTACAGGTAAAAATTTAGAAGATATATAAATAAAACAATGTTATATATTCATCATTGCTGTAGATCATTGGAAAAGTTAGTATTTAACGAAGTAATAAAATTATTGAAACTCGTAAACTATTTTTTAATTACTCACAAATCTCATTTCAAAAAAGCTACAACCATTATGTGGCCAATGATGGAAATAACATCAGAAATATTTACTTGCTATCATTTTCCGTGGATAAGAATTCATAAAAGTTACTCAAGAAATATTCCAGGAAAAATCATTCTTCTAAAACATTTTTCTAACACCACCACCTTCTTATTTTCGCATATTTCACCTGAAATTGTTTGCAGAGTGACGGACATATGAAGAAAGGTAAGAGAAAGTCACGTGATGCGAAGACAAATGACTGAGAGACCTCGTCACATGGACGACCTCCACCGCTTTCCCACACACACACAATGCCGCCATCGGTGCGCCAACGACTCCTACCCCAGAAGACGGCGCCTCTCAAACTCAACTTCATCTCACCGCTGTCCTTTTATCACCGTTGGATTATGCGCCGGCCATTATGATAATGGCGGTGAAGTCCTGAAGGAGGAGATCTAGTAACACGGTGCATCACGAATTTGCAAGCGGGATTCCAAGAGGCCCGAAAAAGACGAGAGCCTCCTATTCCGCTTTACGTATATCCGTCCCTTCTATCTTCCTGATGAAATGGCATTCCCCTCCTCCACTGCCATTTAATGGTTTTCACGGCCTAGTTTTCCTATGTCGCCATACCGTCAGGCGATAGCCGAAAAGTGGAGCCTAATTCAACGCCGATAACGGCCACCTTGCCTGCCGGAGGCCTATTTTGCATCGGTGTTCTAAAATAGGAAATCATTTGGAGCCTGTGAATTATTGAATCGTACCTGATTAATCTGTGAATTAATTCAGAAATGGCCTGACCAGTTGGACTGACATGCAAAATAGGTATATTGAGTGGATTTACAATTGCATAAAATACATAACCTATTTTCTTGCTTCAAGTAACAGATTCACCATACACCACATGCTCGTTTGATTGAAAAATGGAGGGAAGTTCAACAAATGTAAGAAAATTCGCAATTCTCAACAGAAAAATACTCTTATTTAAACACGGAAATATTTACAATGACGGTCAAAAGTCGATACTACATGATTTAAATATAAAAAGTGAAGTTTTAAGAAATCCGTGAGAAAGTATAATGTTCATTGAAATGGTGAGCATCCAGAAGCTAGCCATCAATTCAATGAGAGAGGGTGATTTAAATGAGGGATTAAAATCATCGATGGAGTTAAATGGGATGTCTTATTCTAGATTTTGTGATGTGAACAATTTTACCAAGCATAAAGCGGATGTTCCGAAAAAATTAGGAAATATGAGATAGCAAGGATCTCTGTCTTTTGTTATGCTAGATAGCAGAAACAAAATGACCTAATTATTTTATGCAAACGTTAACAAGTGAAATTTTTTATCATGAAAACAGAAGTACTTATTAAAAAAGTCAATGCATAATTTCCCTCCATGTGAATGATTTTGCAATTCAGGTCATCGGTACAGCAAAAATAAATTCTTAGGAGTTATCAATAAAAGAAAAGTATGCAATATTACTGCGAGTAAAGTAATGGACATCATAAAAAATCTAAGGTAGTTTACTCCTAGCATCATTTGTTGATTCCGACCGAGGACAATCCGGAACAGTAAATCCATCAAATGAAGTCACAAATAATAATTAAAATCAGTATGATATAGATCAAAGATGTAAAAACAGTTTATAGAAGATTTATATTACGATTAAAACAGGAAGCATCAATTATGGTATCAGAAAGATAACCTGCAAAATAATGAAGAAGAGATTTCATTAAATGGGATGGAAATAGAACTGCAGTGAAGGTTTTATGGGAATAGAATCAGATTCCCCGGGCAAGGGTTGTAACATGCGGCCGCGTAAATAGTCAAGCAACTACAGGAAATACCTATTCAGTCAAGGCAATGGCAAAGTTCGGCTAGTGATGATTGAAGAGTTGTAGGCTAATAAAATAAGTAACGAGGGTATATAGATGGAGAGGATTGATAGAATTTGATACGGGCATGTATTACGATGGATTCAAGAGATAACTGGAAGATTATGGTAATGAATTATAACATGCATCATATGCTGAGCCTCTTAGAGTATCATGAGTTAAAAATTAAGTCTTATCCCATCTTGTATGCACCTATATAAAACCCTGCAAACCAACACAAGGGCGAGTGGAAGAAGTCATTAGCACACCAGGCCAAGGCTGGAAGCGATGAAAGGAACCATACAGAGAAAGTGGGACGTAAATTATAATGATCAAACAAATTATTGTCTCTCTCAGACTTTATTTCTCGGAAAAAAAGTGATCTAAAGTCTATACGTTTGGTGGCTACTCACATGTTTTTGGTTTGCTAACCAACAGAAAAATTTGCGGGGGTATGCTTAAATGATATTTTTACACAATGCTTGCAAAGGGCAATGAGTAAGTGGATTCTAACGCTTACCTAGAAAGCATCATCACATAGAGAGGAGAAGTACAATGGACATCAAGTGTAGGATAGCTCAA
Source organism: Pyrrhosoma nymphula (assembly GCA_963573305.1). NCBI lineage: Eukaryota > Metazoa > Arthropoda > Insecta > Odonata > Coenagrionidae > Pyrrhosoma > Pyrrhosoma nymphula. The sequence goes on along the minus strand of OY754333.1, from coordinate 15,571,287 downwards.
GATAAGAAAGAGATCATGATGAAAAGGCAACTATGGCGTTCAAAGAAGCTTGGTTTATGAAAAAATAATAACTGAAAACACTCGTGTTGAGCATGGCACTCTACGGATTGAAAGCATGAACCATCAGAAAATCAGACCAGAAAATATTAGGACCTTTCAAAAACTGGTGTGTGAGGAGATTGCCGAAGATCAAATGCACGGATGAAATAAGAAATGAAGACGTTTACAGAATTTGGAAGAGAAAAGAACCATATATGCAATTCTATACTAGATTAAATGGACACACTCATGTCAGAGGCATATTGGGTTTGTGAGGAATATAATTGGATGGAAATTAACGGAATAGTCCCAAGAGAAAGGAAAATGGAAAGATACGTACATAAGAAGAGCTACCTGGGTGAATAGAAGCTATAATTACATAGGGAAAGATGGAGGGCTGAATACAATCTTAGGATTGAACTAACAAATATGACAAAGTTTAGCATTGTGTTTAGCCATATATTTGGAAATGAATGAAGCCATTTTATAATAATGACCTTGATTTCAAGTATCATTGGGTAATCCTCTATTATAACTTATATCTACTTTTTCTCATGGAGAGTTTAAGAATAGTTGAAGTTTTGTATAATGATTTAGATTCAAGAGGCGGATTTTTTTCATTTACATTAGAGTTGATTTTCAACCTAGTTTTTATCCCAGGCTCATTAGGAACATTTAGATTCTCCATTAGCCTTGGAAGGGGTAATTGATTCCGTAATCTACACCATTCGATATGACCACTTTTATCACACCACGGCGCAAGAGAAATTAAGTCATTATGGAAATGCTTCGTGACGACATATCCTAAAGGAGCAAGTTATCATTTTAACGGAATGTAACGATTTCCGAGTCATTAATTACAAATGTTCTCCGAGAATGGATTGCAATCTTATTTGTATGGATGGATCCATCTCTTCGCACTTCGAATGCTGATTATTTCCTGCCATTATCGGGTTTAATGGGGACATTTGAGCACCCCAGCTTAAATATGAGGGTCTCGGATATTCAGAAAACGTGGCAATAAAATGTAAATTGGTACGGTATGACTAATAATTTCTTAACTTGTTACAAGATTACCGTTCAGCGAAAACCAGTCAAATCTTAAGTAATGGAGTGGAACAATCTAATATCTTTGACCTGACAGTGAGATAGTGGAAAATAAGTATAACGCGTGACTAAATTGCATTGATCCACTCCGAAACAGTCGGAGTGTTATTAGGTTTAGATATATTAGAAAATGACATTTCATTTAATACGATAAGGTGTGTGAGAAATAAATACGTAGTAATTTGGGAAAGAGGTATTGTTGTATAAAGAAGTATTTTTCTATTTTTTAGGATTATCTGGGAAGAAAACCAACATTTGTCACGGAAGATATGTCAATTTGCCTGCAAAGGTGAATTTTAACAGCTAAGTATTCATGTGAGTAAATTAAATCAGTTATATAAATTATATTTGATGCAATTTCGTGGAATATTTATTACTTCCAAAGCTGTCACATTTGAATTGCATTTTCGCCACAAAAATCAAAACCGAGATCCCTGGAGTTTGACAAAAACTAGGAATAGTCAATCCATGATATAGTAACAAAGAGTCAGTAAAAGCGATTGCTTTCTTAATGCAGTAATGGTGAGTAGAGTACGACAATATTGTTTGGCTTTTCTATGCCTTAACAGAATAGCGAAAGGGGTAGTACTTACGCTCATTGCGGGTAAAATTTCAACACTTTACGCTATGACCTACTGGTTAAATTATGACAATTGCTACTTCACAGCGTGTTGCACGTTAATAAATGCTTCCGAACTCTAATGAATAACTTTGGTCATTTCAGAAGTTCATAAACATGCCGCTACGGAGATTACAACTTTGGTTAAGAAGAGGAATATTCGCATGTCCATTGACGTCACTACCTTAAGTATCGACATAAGTTATGAAATGTATGGGTACTATGTAGCACTTCTCCTCTTCAGGCACCCTTTAGCATTAAATCCTCTAGGCACAAGGTAGAAGCAAACGATTAAAGAGAAAACAAATCGGGGAGTTAGACCTTTAAAAAATGTTCAATCCGAATCACAAAAATTTTCTGCAGAAGAGATACACTTGAGTTAAAACGAGAAATAATGAAAGTTTAAGTTCATATGATGAGAGATGGAAGGCATAAAATAATAATTCTAATGCCACGCTCATAGATCCGAACTTTAAAACATTTATAAGATTTCATTTATCGCCTCAGCCGATTGGCGGTTGAAGTATCCGAGTACGTGAGGGACAGCGGATGACCGTTACGCTGTGGAAAAAATAAAGAGATGGGACTCGAGGGATATTGAGAAGGAAAAAAAGGTCGTGAGAGAAAGAGGTTCCCGAAGGAGCTTATGTACAAAGTACTTGATCTCGTCTAGTCTTTAGCGAGGAAGGGAAAGGATAAGACTCGAATCATCAAAACCTATGGCAGGAAGAGAGGCGTAGGTCGTGGAGGCAGGAGAATTTCCGTCCCTGTTTATATACCGTTGGAACCGAAAGAGGCAAAGGAAGAGAAGAGGTTCTTTTTTTCCCACCACTCTTGGCCGAAGGCAAAGAGAGAACTGGGAATTTGAGGGAATAAAAGGAGAAAGGGATAAGCGGGGTGGAGGAGGAGGTACGGATAACGCGGTGGGGGGAGGCGGAGGATGGCGGCTTGAAGGGGACTATAAAAATGCAATTGGGCGATGGACCTCTGGGGCCTCCCGGGATGGGGGCGAAATTACATCGCCTAAGTCCCTACCGATAGGGAATCCTGGGAAGGGGGAGTAAAGAGCGGGGAGGGGAAAGTGTTGAAGGGGTAGAGTTGGAAAGGGGCAGACGAGAGGGCCAGGGTAAGAGAGAGAGAGGGCTAAGGAAGTGGAGAAAGGGATGCTGAACATTCTCCGATGAAACGGAGAGAAGAAGCGGAGGAGACCGGACTGGGCTGGAAGTTACCGATGAAAGCACCAACGTTACCTCTAAATTCGATATTTTCCAAACATGTGATCTGCCTCTCATTCCGTGAGCGGTAAGAAATTAAGAGTCAACCTGGCCTTCGAGATTTTTTTTGTTTTGGCATTCGCCATCCAAGGCACGAGAGCAGGATCTGCCAGATGAGTACATGTTTTCCATGTGAAAGTGGGGACTTTCACCCAATACAGGATTGGAGGGATCATCAATCATAACAATGAGAAATCAACAGTTAAAATATGAATCACAGCACGTTCAGTTGATTCAGTTAACAAGGTTGTTTTTGCATATTCAAAATGACAAAGCAACGACGCGTTTTTCGATAATCTTTACCATAACTAGAGAATATTATCCATATTAATTATCGCTCAATAAATATTTTTAGTTTCCTTGAAGTGCTTCTAGATATTAAAATGGAAAATTCGTTTCACTAAGGGAACGATATCATATAAATGAATTGTCGCGAAGATATATTAAGCTTGCTTTGAGCGGTTAGTAACCAAAACCATTTCTGAAATTTATATTTTAATTTATAATCACTCTGCATCAGGATTTTTTCCAATGCATAATTAGCATTCTCCATGCCAAAATAATCCTTTATTCTCCTGTTATACATAATTTAGTTATTTTATTAATTCATGCTGCATTTCTTTTACGTTTGTAGTCCCTCGTCTCTTCATCTACGAAAAACTCATGAAATTCCAAAATTGTATCTGTACTGAATTTTTTATCACGGCTATAAATTTCATAGTATGATAAAAAGTTTTGCGTGAGTATTGAACCATTTATTTCATTATGAAATGCAGTGAACTGAATGTTCGCTAACGCGACCGGATTCCTTTGCCGAGAAGTGATTGATTACTTATGATGACTGAATTGCGATTGAACACCAACCCGTTTTCGAAATAAACATACAAATAGAATTCTTTCAAAGTGTTATTTCAGGTGGTTGTATTTCAAGGAATACCTTATCATTTTTATATTTACATTCGATGCATATTTCGTAAAAACACCAGGGCATAATTGAAACAGGAAAATAATATCGATTGAAAATATCTTCGTTGGATGCTTGGGTAAAAGAAACAATTACAATGAAGAGTTCTCAATTTACAAAATAAAAAAATGTCATTTATAATTTTAAATCATTTTTAACCGTAGCTATTACAAAAAACTTGTATCATTAGATGCCAGAATTTATTGTTTTAGTACTAGTACTTGCTTTCAAGGTTGAATTTTCTTCTTTCGATAATGCTATAGGTGTGTTTCCAAAAAACCGTCGACATTGTCTATCGTTGATTCGTTGCATTGTAGGCCTACAGCAACACTTGGGCAAATCACTTTTTCGTCCAAAAGCTAAAGTAGATAATTGATATTACACCTACACTGTTCCCAACGCAATCTTTCTTAAACAGCAAGATTAAGAGTTTAATACTTGGTAAACTAAAAGCCTGCTAAGATTGGGCTAATCCATTAATGCGTTTACCTAAAGTATTGGCGTCTTCCGTACTGATCATCCAAGGCTTGAATCTCGGCAGTGGTGAAGAATTTTGTGGCGTCTTTAACCCTAAATGGGACTATTAAGAGAGCACTTTAAGGTCTAGTTTTACTACGCCTAGTTGGCTTAAGCCGGGACCTGACATAGCTTTTACGTTAATCTGATATTAACTGGTAAGTTGGCGTGAGATTTACCTACGGGAGAGACTGTTCACATCGGTTATCATGCGGAGGAAATGCATAACTAGAGTTTATAACACCCGGCCTAAAGTAGTTACTCCGTTCGCCGGCTGGGTCTCCCTCCATTTCTCATAAAATCCTCCTAAAGCCGCCGTAGCAATTTGAACTCATCGATTCATTTGTCCTTAGTTGGCGATCATGTTTCTATATTACCACTCTGGATTTGAAATTTGGTAAAACAGCAATAAGATGTCTGCAAAAATTGATGACGTGGGTTGATGTCATGAAAATATGAAGTCATAGAAGTACATGAGTGGGAAGCACTCCTTGGAAGATTTGTTTGGAGAATACCGACATAAATCCATCTAGAATGCTAGATTATGCATTTAACACTAAAACTATGTAATATTTGCTTTTATGCTCAAGCGTAAAAAATACGATAGCATTATATCATGCCAAGTGAAGTGTATGGTACAAATAAACTGACAATGAACGTACAATTAGAAAATTATTTTAGATAAAGCAATATAATATAAAAGAAATACTCAAATTGAGTGGTTATTATATGGTGTGATCATCATGTTATGCATTCATATCGACATTCTACCACTTTCTTAACTCTTAAAAACGAAGAACTTAAGAAGTACTAAATTTCACTTTATTTTTCAATTAATAGATAAGATATTCTCCGAGAACCAGAATAAATCCGAGAAAAAAAGTTTCACAAACAAACTGTTAGGAAATATTTAATAATCGTCGATAAATATTGCAGCGTCTTTCATTAATGACCAGTGGCATGTATCTTTTAAGCTAGGTACCTACACGAACTTTGATTAAAGAAGGGTTGAAAGACGAGTTTGAGTAGAGATGATGGAATCAGAAGAGTAAAAAAGGTTAACGATACGACGCCAAGAGGGTTGGGAAAGGAGGAATTGATGATAAGAGCGAAGCGCTTTCTTTCAAAAAGAGACGAAGGCTCCTCATTCTCCTTATCTCAATGCCTTTGAGATGAAACCCTTAGCATAGCCTACGACTTCAGTCTGGTATTTTATGTCTGGCCACAGAGGGAAACACATGTTCTTTCCCACGATTTAAGCCTTTCACTGTGGCCACGATATATATATTTTTTTCAATACGATTCAGTAGGGGGTATTTTTTCCTTACTCCTTTTTTAGGCAGTAGAGAAATGCCGTATAATTATTTACTAATAAAAAACATTCCTCGTGTTTATTGCACAATGTGTCCGTTTATATTCAATATCCATATATTTTCATGTAAATGTGATATATATCTTCGATATTCCTATAGATTATAACAGTTATACATGTTTTTGCAAGAAATATATGTTTTGGAATCAAGGGAAAGGAAAATAAATACACGCAGTTTGCTGGAGTTAGATTCATGATTAGGTAATTTCGACTAGATATTTCAAATATTAAAAAAGGAAATTTAAAATAAGTCACGATACTTGGATCATACATAATTGCATATGGATCCCATCGTGCCAGAATATACATCCTAACAATGGCAGAAACAGTTTGGATATCAATAAATTGGTAGATTTTTAAATATATACACTAAGCTTACGTACATTGCGAATTGTATTTACACAGAATCATGCATTCCGAAACTGAAAGATATATCGACAGCTTAATTCGCCCAGGTTTTATGCCAAATAGCAGCTAGGAACAAATTAATGATTATCCACCAAACATTTGCGGTTTTATTGCTAGTAACGATTCTTATGGCAAACAAATCAAGGTTAACTTATATCTCTCATCCAAAAGTCTACGGAAAAAATGTACGGTAACACATTGGAGCCTGTTCTGCGTTAAACCATTTGAGAACTTTGAGAGCACATGCATCATCTTCGTGATGCCGACTCCGCAATTATGCAATTTGGAGATCTGCAAAAAGAGCACTCAAATTAGTGAAGTCATAATGGATTCACTATCCCCTGTTCCCATTCACTAATTCAAGCTACATCTGATACTATAATCATCTCATCCAAAGGCTTTAAGGATATAACTCATCTAGCGGATGGGAAATTCCCAGCAGATAATGGAAAAAATAAAATGTTTCCCGGCGCGATCGAAAAATTAATTTAAAAAATAACATTCAAACGATGAAGCATTACGTTAAGTGCTCTCAACTTGCATGCATCCCTTATCTTTGTGTAGCCAAACACACCTTCTCACATCATCATTCATCTGCAGCTCGCTTCTTTTCCTCAGAGATTCACGAAATTTCAAAGCCTAGTTTCTCTCTTCTACTCCCATAATACCCTTATCCTTCGATTCTCAATATCGTAATTCTACATTGCACATTTTTGACTACCACGCTTTAAGGTTAACGGTAAGATTTGAAGTAGCAATTTTAACGAAAATATTTGTCTTAAATATGATGCTAATCATTGCAGTCTAAACATTAACGGGGAACAAACGAAGGTAATTTAGTTCATAAAAGTATCACCAACTGGTGTTCATTTAAACTTATATAAAGATATACGTTGGTATCAAGTTCAACGAAAACCCATTTTTAACAGATGGGTCCATATATTTGCGTCAAGTTTAAATATGAGATTTCAGCCTCTTATGCGTCAAATTTCACAGAATTAATGTTTTAGTGCAGTTAAGCTATTAACTTTGAACTAATAAGTTCATTTTAATCCGTAAAGATATCACAAATGCCGTTCGTTTCCACTATATTAAATTTATAAGATAGTATTTTGTTCAACAGAATGCGAATTTCACTGAAGAGTTTATTTTTGTTGGTGAAAAATAAATTTATGATATCAATTCCTCATAAGTCAAAGTTCACAGAATATTAAAATAACTATTATTAAATTAAATAAATATTAATAGTATCATGGTTTAACGAATTGTTAAGGAGTTAATTCTCCAAAAATTGCTAGGACTCTATAAACAAAAAAATTCTACGTTTAATTGAACAGAAATTTTTTAGATTTTAGCTTGTGGTAAGGACATGCAGTTTAGCATGCAGAAAATTTAATAAGCTGTATCCCGTTCCCAAATTTTCAATATTCGTATATATTATGACTGCCGTGAAAGTCCGAAATTATATTTTATGCATTCCTCAGTATCAATATTTACTGTGCCTCAGCATCTATGAGTAATCATATGAAGAATCGAAGAGCGTATATAAAAATTCCTTATATGTATCTCAAATTATCAGTAGCACAAAACACTAATTGAACGTCGAAATGTTCATCCAGGTGAGCTTAAATGCAAATTTTCTTCCATAATTATCTCATCAACATTATGTTCACACCTACAACGTCAGTGTCGTTATTGATGTAGATTTGGTAATTTCCCGAAAAAATAGTCTAGCTTAGTAGCCGCAGGCAAATGGTTGTATAAACTTTACGTTATTGTCATTAATATTCAGAGAGTTGAAATTGATTTTTATCAGTAGAAAATTAATTATTAACGATACATATTTTAGGCAAAAAAAATGAAAAAGATATTAAGTTTAAGAATAAGTATTTATGCCGTTTTCAGCCTTTCTTCCTTCCCATTGATTTAGACGCAGGATAAGCATAAATTAAGATTTGGTTCATTTTTTTACATGACTTTCTGATGAAATACCATCGATACGTTCAATGCTCCAGTAAAGCTTCAGAAGTTGAACTCACTAATTTTAAAATGGTAAAGTTTGAAGACCGTACAGAGATAAAGATTCATTGTTGTCCATGATTCAGCTAATTTAGGCTATAAATATCTCTTGAGGGTCCAATAGGAGAAAACTCTTGTGACGAAAATCTCCACAACTTCTACATAAATCCGCGTTTGCATTCTGCATTTTGTGCGTAAAGTTTTGCGTTTTGGTAATTTTTTCGTTTTTCAAATCATGAAAGTGCTCTATATAGTCAAAAAAGAATCACTTATAGGCATGCAATCATAAGATGAAATTAACTTTAGCAGCATTGGTTCGCGACGATATCCGGCGGAAAGTTAGTTATCTTTGAATAAAAATTGTTATTTATGCTTGGGGTTTGATTAAACAGGGTTATGTTTTGATAACAAAAGTTCTGGCTAGTTATATTTACGTATATTAAAAAAATATTACGAGAAAGGGATTTTTACACTCTCGACCAATATGTTTCATACATCCAACCACAAATATGACTTCTTCCAACATAAAGGGCGCTAAACCACAGATGTAAAAACTTTCCTAGCCCAGTGACCTCGTAGCCACAGGATTCGTACACTCTTTCGTTAAATACAAAATAAACACTTCACGCGACAGACTCAAAGAATCAACGAACCGCTCCATTTTCTTATTTGCAGCCCATCCTCTGCTCCTGACAAACGAACATTTTATACTTTAGGCCAAGGGGCAGATTCAGTTACGTTGTAGTGACCGGAAATTCTCAAACTCTCTCCTCAGGAGGCCACACAACCGCTCTACGATTCTTGGAAAACTGTTCCCCAAAGGATGAAGGGGAGAAGAAAAGGGTACGGAACCAGGGTAACGAGCACGTACACGTGGAGATTCCATGGTCATTCCAGGGTTCTCTTCGTCTCCTCCATCTTTACCTGCCACAACCTTAGAACCCAAGTACATGTGTCAACACGAAACTTTTGGCCTACTTCATCGTTTTCTCTGGAATGAGACGAGGATTAAACAACAAATATACTACTAGAAGTAAGCTGAAGTATGAATGCGCCAGGAATCTACGGTAGAAGTCCCTTATCCTTATTACTTGGAGAATCAAATGAAAGCGGGTATCACATTGAGAATGGCTGAAGAGTTAGGTGTAGGAGATGAATAAAACTGGCAATAACCACAAAAACCTATCAAAGCTTGATTTTAGCTCTAAAAAATCCTGGTGTAATTTTTATATGTATAATTTTTAATGAAAACAGTGGTGTGACTGACTGATCCATGGTTAAATGTTTTAATACGACTCTAATGCAGGGGAAGATCTACTTCTCTGCATGTGTGGCATTGGCTAACCCCTATTTCATGGAATAGGCATACGTTTTATGGTGGCATGCGTTATGTATTAAATTATTAAAACGCTTATAGTGAATCTTTGAAACGAACCAACCATTAGGGCTTTGCCATATTTATTAAAATCAGTAAATCAGGCAATTTGGAAGATAGAGTTTTGCAGCAATGTGCATCTTCTAGAGCTTTTGGTTTCTCGTTGCGAATTCCATTTGTTGCTTCGAGCTTTCACTGTCATTTCAGGGAGCATCGTCAGAAAAAATGTTAATAATTGGCCACTATTTTCGATAGTATTTCTCTCCATAGATGGGTATTCCGCATGACCTTTACGCCAGATTCGGATTTAAAGCTAACACTTACTTGAAAATCAGTACACAATTATTCTTAATTTAATACGTAGGAATTTTTTTACAATTGTAGTAGTTTGACATGCTTCGCCTTGGCAAGGTAATTTTTCATTACTGTCTACGACTAGCAGACACAAGTAACAGTAAAATTAACTCGTAGACTTCCGACGATGCAAAGTTCATTGTTTATAATTTCGGGATTCATTCCTTGTTTATTTTTTTTCTAGACTAATCAGGGAGGCTATAGAGATGGCGAAGAGACCGGCGAACATCAACCGTGAAGACGGTTACACGTTGGGGAGTAATCTCAAACGGATTTAAATAAATTTAAAAAATTCCGGCAACAATGGGGTCCACTCTTATATATATACAAAAAAGAGCAAGTCAATTACCTCAGTTCAGATAACCTGATGAAGCTGTCAGGAGGACCAGCGAAATATTGTTTTACAAAAGAGAAAGTGGAATGAATCCCGATAAAAGAAATAATCAACAGTAACAGTACTTGACACGAATAAGAGGATAACCCATTCAAATTAGAGCCTAGTCTAACGATGATTAGCTTTGGTGATAGAATGGTAACCGATACTTCCTGAATGATAGGTCGTTGCCCTCATTTCTATCAACGACAATGTATTTTGACAATATTTCGTTTAATCTCTGAAATAATTCTTATGTTTCCTAACAACTTCATCTTACATGTAGAAGACGAGTGAATTAAGGGTAAATAAAATTTCCAAATAAAACGAGGGAATAAGGATACACTAACTGCTTTGGAATAATTTAAGAATATGAGAGCAATCACAATCACATTATACTCAGCGATGGCAGGAGATTTATAAAGATAAAATATTTCCTAAATGGGACTAGCAACATTATACTGGGGTTACGGTCACATGGATTCCAATCTTTAACGACTTTCTAAGCTCAACATCCACGAAACACCGTCACCTCCGAAATAGGCGTGCATTCGTCGCAGTTTAAGATCTAACCTCGGACGATCACCAATCCACTAGGCGAGGACAAAAAAGCAGTCAGGAGAACAATGCAGGCCAAACCAGACACAAGGAGAATTCTCCATTTATGAGAATGCAAACATGCAGTACATGGGTTATAATACTATCACTGATAGGTAATGAAAATACTGTTAATTGATGAAACATTCTTCAAGAAAAAAATCAAGCGGGGCATTGCAATCGGGGTTTGGTGTTAGTTTTTATAAAGTGTATAAAAATAATTTTATGAGTTGTTTATATATCACTATTTTATATTATGATTTTTTATGGAGAATTGGTCATGAATAAAATGTCACTTTTATTCTCTTGCCAACGGTTCGAAAATGTATTGTTTCTTCTTCAGAGCTAACAATAGTAACATATAATATAAGTATTAACAATTGTTATATTCATAAAATTTGTATAATATATGTCTTTTATTAAACACTTTTGTTTCTAACTACATTTCATAGATATTTATTTGTTAACCACAATTTAAGTATTAAGATTCCATGTATTTTTTGTTGATCACCATGTTTAAGTTACTAAACAATTTTTAAAATATATATATATTTTTTTTTCAATAATTTGTGTAAAATAAACAATTGTTAATACTTATATAATATGTTACTGTTGTTATCCCTGAAGATGAAACAAAAAAGAGATTTAGAAACTTTGGCAAGAGAAGAAAAGTGACATTTTATTCATGACCAATTCTCCATAAAAAATCATATTATAAAAATCATGTGATTATTAATTAACAGAAGTTCGAAGACTAATTTACACTGCTTCATTCTGTCTAACTTTGACAGTCATTCTGACATTCCAAAATTATCAAAAATACCGACAGAATCAATAACAAGCTCTAGAGATCGGCCGTCCATTTTATAGCTACGACGAAAAAATTTGAGAAAAACTATGGGTTATTCAAGCAACCAGCACGTTTTAGTTTTCCTTGGGACCTGGAAATTGGACTTCTGTTAATCTTCTTCTATCTCTTCTCAAAACCCTCTGAAGTTAGATCATTTTCTCTTCCATAAATCCTCTCGTTTGCTCCAACATTTTCCCCAAGGGATTGCAGCCCTCAGTATTTTTCTTTCCGCCTAATATACCCCAGCCAACACCCGTCTTACTGGCTACTCTCACGCGTCCGGCATTAAGACGTCTGGTGTCGAAATGGAGATGATTACGCGGCTGAGAAACAAAGGGAGGCTGGCGCCAGGGAGCCTGGAGCCAGTTCGCCCGGCGACGCCTCCTCCTCCCGGGGTTCAATCCGCCCCATCGCCCCTGAAGCATCAGCTCAGCCCCCTCGGAGCCATTAAGACAACCTCGCATTTCCCTTCGCCTTCTCCGCCCCAAAACCACTTCGCCTCTTCCACCCTTTTCCCTTTGGCCTTCTCCTGGACCCCTTCCAGGACTCGGGAGGACAACTGAGGGGAGGGCGACTTTTCGAGAAATCCTCGTTCCTTGCAAAGTCCTACCCTACTATTGACCATCTAACCCGATCCCTTACATTGTGTACAGCAAACCTCTAAGCACTAACCCAAGATACGACTCAACGGTGGGTTGTCAAGGGGTTGTTTGGAACTCGGGTATTTAAATAAGAATACGGCGAAGGGAGTTTAGGAGAGGTAAAAGACAATAATTGATTTTTGTTTCGACGGATTTTTGTTACACTCTCACTTTGCTATAACTTGAAAATTTGTGAGCGATCGAACAGAATCATCGAGTCTATTCTCTTGACGAAGAAATGTCTCTCATTAAATTAATTGGTACGGGTGGAACTTTATGGAATCGATTACTATAGGAAAGAAAAACGGTAACTTTGTGGCTCCACTAAAATATTTTATTACAACTCTGCCCAGATTTCAACATACAACGCCATTGTGTCAAAACCCGGGTCATTTTGTAATTAAAAACCTACTGATGGAATCTCAAAATTACTTCTCTTCAATTTAAAAAAATCCAAATTGTTTGCTCAAAATATTTAGTATGAGCATAAAATAACATCCCCAGTGTTCACCTAAAATTACGGAGATGCGCATTTTCTAGTGACCTTTGCCTAATGTGTATGTTTCTAGTCTTTTGCCCACCCAACTCAATTATACCTCCTTATAGTTTTGTTAAACTTTATCTTTGCTCTCAGCAGCTTTAACAAGAGAAGATGTAAATGAAGTTGGACAACAAATATCAGAAATATAAAATGAAACTCCAGCATTATAAATGAATTTCCATTATTCCATACAAAATCATTAGTTATTAGACCTGTTTCAATACTCCAGCGTCATTTTTATCGGTGTAAATTTTTGTAAAAATCATCATTAGTATTTTTTTTTACCATTCCTGCTATTTTTCTCAATGAATAGCTTCAGACTGCAAATTGCCGCTAGCCACAAGTTCGTCGCATCTTTTAAAATGCATCCCAAGCGTTCTGAAGCTCTAGAATGGGAACCAATATCAATTCACCTATATATATTATTTTGGTTAACATTTTAAGGCTAATATTTGAAGTAACTTCGAAGCCCATCTAATATATGATGGCAACAAAAATGTTTTTGCAAAATCCGTAGTACAATTCAGTTCAAGAGTATAAAAGTAGGATATTAGACTCCCGAGTTGACAGGTTTAACATATAATTTTCCATTAATAATGAGGTATTTTGTAGGTAGCCAAGTTACTTATTATGCTAGGTGGTGCTCATTTATTCATATACCATCAATGCTAGCGCTACCTATAGCTCGCTATACTTCAAATACTCGTATCTCTAGTATCCATGATGAATGTACTTGGATAATCAAGTAACATTAGTTATTGCTACAATGTTTTTAGCATATAGCGTAGAGTATTCCTTAGCGATACGCAAGCCATACACCTTTAATATTGCTCTCTGGGTAGTATGTAAACGTTGATGATTTGTTACGGGTTGGCCCCTGCGCGAAATAGGAAGTGGTAGCATGTAGACATAGTTACGAGTGCACGCGGAATAACGAAAAGAATATAAAAAATGAGGATAAACTTGCGCGTCTCTTTTCTCTCCCTTTTTATGTCCTCGCCCTCTTTTTACAGAAAAAAATCCTCTCAAAAAAGTCTTTTCTCTCTCTCTCTCTCTCCCCGAGAAGAAATGAAGAAAATTATGAAGTGCATATAAATTCTCTCAACCCAGCGCCGCCGCGAAAAGAATTAACCAGAATTTTATATGCTTTACGGCCACATAATTTCTCTCTCCCCCTCTGGTGCAAATTCTTTAAAACTGCGAGGCAAGAGAGTATCTTTTACTTAGTTAACCCATTGTGCGAGGTAGAATAAGGTTGCGTGGCATGACCATTAATTGGATGGAAATACAACTTAGGAAGAACGTTCGTATCTCTTCACTGCATTCGTGCACAAACGAATTGCCGGATGCCATATATTTCGCGAGTCAGCAATAAATTGGAATAGCTAAAAATTGCTTGTTGCTAGCTAGAAAAAGCAAACAATTTTAGAGACATGTGCATATGAAGGTAGTTAAAAAGCCTGATAAAATAGCTGCGAATACAAAGAGAGGTAAAAGAAGAATCACCACGCGACTAACAGCCTTATTATTGCAAACAAAACCAACCAAGCCATAAAAAATTAAACGTAGATTTTGGACTGCAGTAGTATATTTTTATCCAGTAAGGGTAACTTCACTGATAACCACAAGGTTATCTTTTGCACCCAAGCTCCGTTGTGGAGATCTATAACTACCGAAAGCCAAAGTTCAGCGCTATAAAGGGTTTTAGATAGCACTCAACAATTTGGAAGCTTAGAAATGGATATTCAGTTAATAAAATTGGAAAACAAGATTTTTACTCGATGGATAAATTCATAACAATATGAAATATATATTTTTTTAAGCCAGTTAACAATCTAGGAAATATCTCGTTTCATACCTGAAATAAGTATATGGAACGATATATCGTTTATATAATGAACTCAAACGGTGCAAAGTAAAAAGTTTCACAGAAATGAACGGTAAAAATCAATTAAATCTTGAATTGAGGCATGTGTGTAATGTTATCACTGCTCACTTTGCTATTCGTTACTTTAACCCTTTTTTATTTTTGTTTCACATTCATTTTATTGTTGACGATATTTTATTGACATAAAATGACTAAGCATTGTTCTATAACATTTTTAAATTATTTATTAATTTTATTATTTATATAAATATTGTAGCGTGTCAGTCAGTCATTCTGTATCCATTTTGTTTATATCTATCTCAATTTTTGAGCTAGAGATATGAGATTTGGGGCATTAAATGTGAATTTTCTGTCCGTGTGATATAGTAGTGAATTTGGTTTGTAGGTGGCAAATTTTGGGGTTGTTTTTACCCCAATATTGTTAATATTGACACCCATAAGAAAAGCATTGAATTCGGTGCAGGTTTTTCTTTATTTATTTTTAAAAATTACTTGCACTCAAGATATTGGATGGAGACTTGCATCATGGAACGCATAAATAAATTCAATATTTAATTCTTTCATTCAATTTTCTTATACGCTCCGTTTTTGTCCAGGTACTGCGTTTTTATCTCGAGAAATAAGAATTAAGAAATGCAAAAACCGTGGCTATTATGCTCATAATCCATAAAAACTGCTTAACAACGATACATTTATTTAGGTTAACTACGGTGAAGTAAACAAACAGTTACAAACTGTACAATTACAATCAGTTACAAACCGTATGGGCATATAAACGTTAATTTATCTTTTTCAGGTAAATGTTGATTGCACTACGATATCTGTATTACTTTATTATCATTTCTTATTTCGTTTCATATTACATACACATTACATATTTCGTTATACCATCGCCCTTTATATATAGCTACTTTTACGCGAACCAAGTTATTTAGTGACGATATTTAGGAATTATCCGGGTGAGTGTTTAAATATGTGCCACTCCAAAACAATAAGGTTTGTGTCAAATTTCTGTAAACTCAACGTTTCTATAATCAATTAAACTGCTTTGATATTGCCCTTCCCTTGATTTGGTTTTATTGCATAAGATATACGAGTAGCTAGCGTAAGTGAAATGAACCTCAAGAGTTTTCCATGCAATAAAGTGTCTGGATAAATACCAAAGGTCTTAAACGTTTCAATATATCTGCGTGTGACGCTGTCTCAATATTGGTACTAACTTCACGTCGAATGTTTGGAAGTATTACTTATACCATTGCAAATGCTACATGAATGTGCGAGAAACTGTCCTCAGAGATAATCCATTACCAGTATTTGTTAATGTATGTCAAATATTGCTCCCGTGCTTGCTGTTTGGGGGAAATAAAATTGCCAGTGGGGCACCTCAAGAGCACACCAGAGAGAAACTGTCTGCAAAGGAGGCAGCAGGTCTGTTAGTATTACATAATAATCATAATATCTAACCAGATAATTAATATTTGCTGTCTTAGTAAGGCTGTGTAATATCCAGTAATGTTTTTTTATTCTTATATCACAGTCTATTTGTAAACATGGGCGTTATGTTAACTATGGGTACTTCGTTAGGAAAAGGTCATCTAACTATACATATATTTGTATATTTATAGGTACATAAAAAGAATCAATTAAATTTTATAGAAATATTTCATATATTTCTCGGATATATTACTCAATTTTGTACCAAAAGAAATTAAGCATCTATTCGAAGGTTTCTATCCTGCTGAGCACAGAGCATAAGAAATTACATTATTCTGGGAGCGAGACGAGGCAAGCTAACGGGACCAAGCCGAGTCGGTATACTTGCGGTGTGTCGGTCGTTATCTGTAAGAATGATACGGCTTCATTGACCCCCAGCGAGCCACCGCAATATCTCGCCGCAAGCAGCAAGCATTCCCCCGAATCCAGACCACATGCCAAGGGTTTAACTCATCGTAAACATTTTCTTTCCCGTGTCTATCACGGTCTAGCACCTTCTCATATATGAAGTTAAGGAGTGGAAAGTGAGAAAGCTCAAGGGAGTGGATACTTAAGTTTCGTGGCGTGCGTATTACGAATACTATTGGAAGAGCTTAGGCATTTCTAATCCAACCTTCACTTATTTTTCCATTAAATGGATTATTAATTCTCTACTTTAATCTCAAACCGCAATGCGAGCAGCTCGGTCAGTATGTGACCGAGAATTTTTCAAGTCAAATGAAATGCAAATAATATCCGCAAGAATATTAAATTACGATTATTTTCTATCAGACAGATTAATAGGTGGTTTCATTCAATAAAGAGACGTAAAATATGTCAAGGACAACAGCATACCCCTTAAATATAAAGAAACGTTCTTTCCGTTTGAATAGTCTACATTAATCTCATCGTTTGCTCTTCAGAAAAACATCAATTGAATAAAAAAAATTGAATTTTTAAAAATCTCGAAAGAGTTAGCCTTGAAAAAAAACTGGTAAAATATTGGATTACATATTGTAACTTCTTTTCAATGACTAAATACTTACCTGTGTGCTTATATATCAATATATATGTCAATCATAAATGTTTGAAAGCTTTTTGATCATCATCAATCACAGGAGATACGAAGATTATAAAAAAACGTTTGAATGAAAAAATGTATTCGAAAGCAAAACAAGAAAATATAAATGAAAGATGATTTCCACTGATTTGTCCAGGAAAACTCCTATATTTATTTTCGTCTATATACCGTAAGAATGGATCGAGAGTAGTTTGAAGACATTTCGCGCGTAGATAAGTTAAATTGTACGAGTTATTCAAATAGTATATGATTTCCATTACGGAGATGAACCGTTGAAGTGACCGATATATACGCAGTTTCAGGAGCAAAAACAAAACGCAGGGCGGTGAAATTGAATTTTTTATCAACCACCGCGGGGGCGCTTTAACCTCTCCTCGGTATTCTCCGTCGCATTTTCTCTTGCAACCGACCAAAAATCTATTAAACACAAAACGAGAGAGATGTTTTTGTGCGGTCAAGTCGTTTCGGAGCCACGGCACACAGAATGTCCTCTTGTTACGGTACCGCTTGGTGGAATGTAAACGCGAAACGGACCAATTATTGCCTTCCGGAAACGCCAATGTGACCCTTTAAAAACCCTTACACGCAGCCCACACCTATTAATAAAGAAAAAGGGTTTTGTCTTGTGCGTTTGGAGAAGGGGTGGCTATTCGACCTCCCACGAAGCCTCCCTTACCTTACCTTTCCCCGCCATCCAAGATACGAAGCCCTCAAAACATTTTACCTCCGGGGGGCGGACTACCCTGCGAGGAGAGAACTTCCAACTCAACCGATTTCCCAGCCTCCAATCGCGGCCATTAGACTACAACCGCATATATATTATTGAGACTGCGGTAATTCAGGTATGAGGAAGAGAGGGTAAGATGGGCGGCCGTGCTGAAGGGGCCGGGGACTTCGGAGGATTATGAAGCGTTGGAGAGGCTAGGGATGGAACGAAAGGGTCGGAGCTAGGGGGTGGAAGAAGGGGTGCGAGAAGTGGCCCGCGCATTTTCTGCCCTCTCAAACATCTCATCCCCCTCCACATACCACTTCGGCGAGTGTTTTAATGAACTTGCGGCCGGGGGTGAACGCCAAGACTCCGATGGGCCGGAGGCAGAGTAGGGTGTAGCAGGGACTGGAATTGGTGGCGAAGTGCGAGCGGGGAAGAAGTTCGGGGGGTGTGTAAAGGTTGCGCAAATTCCTCGGGAGCACATAAAAAAGGCAGATTGAAGATGTGATCCATATATGGCTGGGAAACGGTATCGAGAAAACAAGGGCAAATTTTAAATGATGGGGGAATACTAGGCGGTGATCAAAGAAGTCAGATTTACTCTTCAGGAATTCTCGCTTTACCAGCGTCGGGGAAGCCAATGCTACACGGAATGCACGCTCTGCTAGAGCGGGCAGAAACAAGGTCGGTAGCATTCCAGCATATCAGCTATTTCACGAACGGGAATTTGAGGAAACCCTTGCGCTAAATCAGAAACCGACGAATGGATACAATAAATAAGAACACTCCGTTAAACTGATCCCAGAACACATTATGTCTCTCTCAGAATCCTGGGTATTGGGATATGCACTAGTAACAGTTTCAATAATATAACCTTCTCCCACAGAATTTATTTTCCAACTAACCCATCGTCAAAACCACGCAGAAAGGAACTAAATCGGTATATCGCAAAATTTGCGGATAAACTTGATTCTTGCTTAAGGAACGTATCGAATAGATGCCATAAAATAACTTACTACAACAGAATGAACGAATGAATGAATGGAATGAATGATATCCAATTCACCCAGGCGTGCTGGCCCGTCATTCACTACGTCCAATTAATTTAACAACTTGAAGATAATTTAGAACAAAAGTTTACTTCAAGACAAGAAAGCCAAGTAAAATGTGCCTTCGTTGAGCAGGCATAATTATTCAGTCATACGGGGAAAGTTTTTCCTTCGTTTTTGCGAGAAACAAATGATAAAAATATACCTAACAACCCTATTCGTAGTATTTTTACCAACCCCTCCCTCCCTCCCCGATATGTAACGTTGTCTCTAAAAATTACACTTTCAATTAAAAAATATTTTCTCATTAATTTAGTGAGTTTGTTTTAAGGGATAGGTAGAAATAATATAAATAAAGTAGCCAAACTAGATATAATAGAACTATCTAATCTCAATTGGAACAAGTAATATTAATTTTTATATTTAAAAAAAGCAACTACGAATTACGGCGCAAGGTGCTTAGTTCTTTCTCCTCGCCATATTTCTGACTGCTGCTCTACCTTGAACAGTGTTGTCACGAGGTCACTTTTTAACCCGCGAGAAGATAAAAAAGTAAGCAATTTGATGGAATGAAGACTTTCAGCATTGTAGTAGCAATGATTCAGTTACATTGAGTTTAAAAAGAAGCTTGGGGTGCAAGAAACACCCCGCGTGCCTTTCCTCATGTTGAGATAATCATTACTCTGTCGTATTGCCTACGCGATGTTGACGAGTGAGAAACGTAAACAGGCGCATTGTAACAGCTACGTTACTTTTAATGAACCCTCCCCCTCGTTACCCGCCGTAAGTTTTTTGGTGACCCCCTCCCCCCTAAGTTTATAACGTAGTTTATGCACAACCGAATAAAAGCAACTCAATTTTGAAATGTACCAAACGGCGGAAGGTGGATGTCGTATCTTGCTTCATTTTGCATAATTTTTTACCACCAGCTATTTAAATGCAACTCATACTTGACTAATTTATCTCCTGCAAAACAAACTACTAATTAGACGGATTAATGATGCATTCATATCAGAGCTTATTTTTTGGTAGATATTTCTATTCTTTAAATGTCATGCTCAGAAAATACAGCAGCGGACGAAAAGAAGATAAAGAAGAGGAACGAAACAAACAGAATAGGCACGTGGAATGTTAGGACTAAGCTGAGGGCGGGGAAGCTAGAGAATATAACGCAAGATATGGAGAGGGTGGGTGTAGACATCATGGGTCTGGGTGAAGTAAGATGGAAGGATGACAGGGACTACTGGAGTGATGGCTATAGAGTGATATATTGCGGAGGGAATGAAAGTCAGCGCGAGGATGCATTCATAATGAATAGGAAACTTGGTAGAAAATTTCTGTATGCAGAACAGGTGAGTGATAGGATAATAGTCGTGGAAATAAAGGCAGATCCAAGGAATTTAGTTATAATCCAGGTTTATAAGCCTACCTCTAATCATGGAGAGGAGGAGGTGGATGGGGTATACGATCAGCTAGAGGAAATAATTGGTAGAATACCTGGGAGTAAGCACTTGGTATTAATGGGGGATTGGAACGCGGGGGTGGGTGAAGGAAGAGATGGGCGGGAGGTGGGCGATTACGGACTAAGAAGGAGAAATGACCGCGGCGAGAAGGCTGTGGTGTTTTGCCGGAGAAATGACCTAGTGATCACAAATATGTGGTTCAGACATCATCCTCGAGGTAGGTACACATGGAAGAAGCCGGGGGACTCAGATAGGTTCCAGATAGATTAAATTATGGTCCGTCACAGATACAGAAACAGTGTAAAAACTCGCATACTTATCCAGCAGCTGACGAGGACTCGGATCACAACTTATGAGTCATGAAATGTCGGGTACAACTGAAAGAGATAAGAATGGGAAGGAGGGTGCGAAAGTGGAATACGGAGGCATTAACTGAGGCAATGAAGAAGAAGTATAGAGAGAAGGTGAAGGACATAATGGGTGAGGATCATGGGAATTATATCAGTGGAAGATGAATTGAGAAACTTTAAAAATCGAATTGTAGAAGTGGCAAAAGCAACGGTAGGCGTAGTCAGTGCAACCACAATTAGAAAGCTGTGGATCACGAATGAAATTATAATGGAGATGCAGGAGGGAAGTTAATGGAAGAGTGTAAACTCAGAAACAAAGAAAGCAATAGAGGCGTGGTGGAGAGAACAGATCGACTCACTAGAGAAATACCAAAAAGAGGGAAGAGTAGATGCATTATATAGGAAAGTAAAGGAACGGACGGGTGGTAATAAGGGAAGGGGAATTTCAACGAAAACAGCCAAGACGGGGAAGGTGATCGTAGAACCGTAGGAGACCCATGATTGGCGGAAGGAGTTTGTTGAGGTGCTGTATGATAAAGATTGAAGGCCAAAATCGTTAGATATTGAAAGAGGAGACGAGGTCGACAGAGATGGCAATGGACCAAGTATCCTCGATAGCAAAATCGACCGAGCTCCACGAGAAATTAAGATGAATAAAGCGGTGAGAATAGATAACATACCTGCAGAGTTTTTAAAGAGCATGGGGAAGTACGGAAGGGGAAAACGTTTTGCGCTTATTCGTAGGATTTATGAGGATGGAATGTGGCTGGAAGATTTTGCGAGGACTGTATATATTCCTATACCAAAGAAGAGCAAGGCAAAAACGTGCGAAGACTATAGGGCAATAAGCTAAAGAAGAAGGCTAATGAATACCTGGATACCGATCAGTTTGGTTTTAGGAGAGGAACGGGAACGCGAGACGATATTGCGGTGATGACGACGCTAGTAGAAAGAAACATAAGAGTATGGGCAGGATGTTTTTGCATGCTTCGTAGATTTCGAGAAGGCGTTTGATTTGGTGGAATGGACGAAATTAATGGGAGTGTTGAATAAATTAGGGGCCGATTGGAGGAACAGGCTTTTGATTCGGAATTTGTATATGAACCAGATGGCGCAGGTTAGGGTAGCCAATGGAGAATCGGGATGGGCCACGATAGGACGAGGAGTGCGGAAGGGGTGCCCCCTATCACCGTTGCTTTTTGACGTGTATTCAGAAGAAATGGTAAGGGAAGCATGGGGGGATAAGGAGGTAGGAATAAAGGTAGGAGGGGAGCTGATAAAATCAGTGCAATTTGCAGATGATCAAGCATTGGTTAGTCAGTCTGCCAAGGAGTTACAGTCATTGCTGAATGCGTTAGAGGTGCAGTGCGAAAAGTATGGGATGAAGATCAACCACAAGAAAACGAAAGTAATGAGATTCTTTAGAAGTAGAAGTGGGACTGAATATAAGGGTGGGAGGGCAGAAGATAAAGCAGGTCGAGCAGTTTACATATCTGGGTAGTATTATGGAGGAGAATTGGTTTGTTGCAGGGACGACAGATGCAGACTTGCTAAAGAAAGCTAAAGAAGCATTTTCGAGGAGAAGAGAATTGATGAGGGGGGGTCTGAGGAGAGAGAAAAGGCTGGTGAAAACTTTAATATGGAGCGTTGCGCTGTATGGGTCGGAAACTTAGTCATTGCGAAGGGAGGATGTATGTAAGGCGTTTGAGATGTGGGTTTGGAGAAGTATGTAGAGGGTGAGCTGGGTGGCGTGGAAGACGAACGAAGAGGTATTGGATATGGTTGGAGAGGAGAGGAAGCTTGTGGCAGAGGTTGGAAGAAGGAAGAAGAGATGGGGGATTTGAAAGGAGAGAGCATGTTGCTGTGAGTGATAGAGGGGAAAACACTAGTGAAAGAGGAAGGAAGGGGATAGGAATTCTGGACGAAATAAGAGGAGGTAGAAGATACGAAGAATTTAAGAGGGATCTAATGGTGGGACATCTTTAGGAAGGAAAGCGAGACAATCTCTATGAAATTAGGATGCAGAATGGGAACTGCCCAAGTACCTACCAATCAGCTGGTAGAATACTTGAATGAAAATGAATGTTTAAAAACACGTCATTTTAAATGTAAACTCAAAACTAAACAAAGGCATAAATACCTGGCAAGAAACTACAATAAAGAAGACGACTTGCGTATTACCGTCACATGGACCTCAGTTTAACGGTTTAAATGGGCTTCTGAATGTTTTAGTCACACGATAACAAAAATGCTTGAGTAAATAATTGAGAAATGAATGGTGTGATGAGCGAATTATTCACAAAGAAGTTAATATGATTTATCAATCAATAAGATAAACTGAATGGGGTATCTTATTTTTTTTCTAGTATCGCATAATTTACAGAATAAATGCTTTGAATAAAGTAGGAGGTACTGGATAAGAATGAAAGAATGAATGATATGAGAGAAAGGTTGAATCAAGGAAACCATGAAACATATGATAGAGGAGAATCTATTGAAAATGAATATTCGTAGGTGTTAGAAATAAAACTTTAAGAATAGAGGGATATTAAAAAAGGGTATGAACTGTAGAAAAAAATATAAAACTTAAGTTAAGTTTCAATACCTAAAATGAAGGGGATATTTTGTATACTACTTCGTCCACAAAAACGCCATATGTATTATTTCATCATGTATGTATTTAAATTTTTCTGCCTAGGAAAATATTTGATAGGGCATTGGGAGAATACTTAAAAATAAATTAGTCTTTGCGCAGTAGGTTTTAAGTTCCTTAATTATAGATTGAGATAGGAAGAAAATTCTAAGTTGAACTAAATTTTTCTCTAAAAATAAATAAATTTCTCCGTAGTTTTGTTTCAAAATTCATGTTTTTTATTTCCAGCGCATATCAGACGTACTATGGCATCCTCATTTATCTCCTTGGACAATGTGAGACCAAAATATAGACACAGCAAAGCATTCGTAAAACTATGTACAGTACAATATGATGTCTGGACGAAATGTTCTTTCACATACAAAAATGGCTCCATAATGGTTGGTGTTGGCTACCACACGCCTTAGAGGCAGATCGCCGAGAAAATCGTAGTATACAGATGTACGATAGAGAAATTAGAATTATTCAGAACGAACAATTTCAACATTTTATTTTCTCCGGGGAAAATAAGGAAATATAGTAGATGCGATGATCTTTTTCATTAATTACGATTGTTACCATCGCCGCACCCCACTGGAAACACCCCATATGATTTGTTTTCTCCTCGCATAAGTAAATTGTAGAATACATTAATTAGTATTAATAGCAATACTAATAAGTGGTAGTATCTGCATGCTAGCTTGATCGTAAGTGCAGTTCTGCCCTTTGCTATCCTGACTGCATTTTAATCCGGTGGGAGGGTGAGGGGTTCGGCCTTGAATACGGGCGAGTATTGCATGCCTGGTGTGGAATCACCTCGAGGTACACACCCTGGAGTAGGCTGGTACGGTAATTCGTACTCGTAGATGGGTTTTGAACTCGGGGTATTCAGCCTCAACGGGCAGAACCATACAGAGCTTGCGAGGGGTATATTCGAATGTCCTTGTGTCTTGATTCTAGGGCTTCCTCTGATAGCTGGCCTATCGGGAGCACTACCACCTTTGCAATAGACGCTCCATGAAGGAGCACTTTGTGGACAGTAGGTGGCATATGATATCATGGATACAACTTTACATTATGAGAAGCAGTGCTGGAGCAGTAGTCTGTGAACGCGGTATGATTTATTTGAAGCCCAGATGATAGAGTTTCAAAATTGTGGAAAATATTTAAAAAATTTCCTCATCAATACCTATAATTGGAACAGAAATACGTTGTAATTATTTGGGAATCTACAAATTATATGCTGATCATAGAGCTTCAATTTTGGGAATATCCTTAAAGCAATAATTGCTAACATATGATAAAGCAGATACAGTAATTCTACTTCACACTTTTCTGCTGAAATGATTATCCCTTCCGGATAAGCCACCTTTGTTCCTGCTTTTATCCCTTCATAATTTGGATATATATCGTGCCCATGAAATTTCGCTATCATTGTCTATGTCTTATCATTTTCCGCAAACATTAGCACTCACCTGAAGCAGATGCACATGGGAAATATTTTAATACAGCGGCAGGAAATACTATCAACTGTTTTAACCAAATTCTATTTTCTTCACAAATCTGCTGTTCAATCTGGAGCACTCAGTCCACTTTTGGAAATACAGATGGAAAAACACACTTTTTGAATGAAGGTCGCAAGCAAAGTTTGTAATTTCCCGTTTCCTTCCAAATTAAGTTTCATGTGTACAAACTCTAGCACGAACGATTTATTCTGATCCATGGACACTCCTCTTTTTTTCAAGAGCACACTATATACATCTTGGCAAGTCACTTTCCTTGAATCCATAGCTAGGCAATGTCTAGCACTCAGCCACAAATGAACGGAACACTCTAGCCAATCGCATAGAGGGAATATTTTGGAAAAATCCAGTTTGCAGAATGGTAACATGCACGTGGTGAAAGTGAAATAGCAACTCTGGGTGCATAAGGGAGTAGCCACCGCGGACAAAGGGCATGGGGAGCGCGCGGACCGTTAGGTTTATTGCCGCCTGCACGCGGCTGTGGGATTAAGCCCAAGGGTAAAAGCATTCGAAGAGGGTACATCCCATGGAGGCAGCGAAAAGAATAAGTGGTAAATACAATGCACTCAAGATTTAGGGAAAATCCAGCCTCTCAAACAGACTGCTACGCATTTAACGCTAAGTTCCTAAGTGCCTACCACGTGTGTGGTGCGTCAAAGGGCGCGAGACCCGCCCGACATCATTTTGCTTTACCACGCAAAAAAAAAGAATGGGTGCCAGTTGGTGCAAGATATTTCTTTTCCGCCTAATAATATAGACTTATATCTAACTCCAGGTGTTTATATCTCAGGAGCGGCAATCGGCGATAAGTACATTTATCCTACCAACAATTAAAAAAGTACCAAAAACAGTTATATTTTAAACAAAATAAAAAGTTGTTAAACAAAGGGTTGACGGAAAAAAATAGCTCTATAATATTTATAATAATAATAATATAAACATGTATTCTTAAATTGCCTAATTCCTTATGATGTCCCATTGCCTGGGAAACAAACTTTGAAATATTTCGTAAAAATAGCGCATTCCATATTTCATTGATATTTATTAATTTTTGGCGGGCTGTTATAATTTGATATATATTTTTGAAAAAAAATAAACTTCAATTTTACATCTCATGGACCTTCTAAAATGTGGATATTTCATTCCCGGTTCTATACAAAAAAGTCGAAAATTGGATTTTTGGCCAGGTTTTTCAATGTCAGTCCACTGTGCGACCGGGGCTGTGTTAATCAAGTGCCCAGGGTTAGGGAAGAGCATGGGTGCCATGCGAGAAAAGGTCCCGGAGGGGTGAGGAGTGGCAGAGATTAAGAATGGGAAATGCGAGGGAAAGTGTGGAGACAAAGAAAGAAATTCTCTAAAAGAGCGGAAAGGTGGTTGAAAGCAAGGCAAGAGAGAGAGGGGGGTTTGGAGAAAGATTTTTGGGGTGTTCCTTGTGGGTTGAGAGGTTTGGGGGGATTGAAACGGGTGAAAGGTGAGACGGGGAGGTGAGATAGAGAGGAAGTTAAATGAGGGAGAAGGGACCGGATGGAATTCAAATTATTTCCTGTGGACTTTAAAAACCCAACCGGTTCCCGCCCGCTCTTTGGGGTTTGGGGAGGGACTGGTGTAAGGGGTGAGGGCTTCCTGCAACAGGGCTGATATTTTGTTCCATAAGAATAGAAAAATCCCAAAAGGAATTAAAACCCGGGGAAAGTTTGGACCAAAGTGTGAACGAAATGGCCAAAAACTGGGAGTTTCTAGGGAGACTTCTGCTAAAGAACTTTAAACGACCCGAAAAGTTTACAGCACTTCGAGTAACCATAGGGAAAGGATCCGTTGAAAAGGGGTCTTTATCAGATAAGGACGAGGTTTGTTTTAAAATTTATCCCCTATTGTTCTTATAAAGGCAAATGAAAATTACTATGCGATCACTGAAAAACTTTACTACATATTTACACCAGAACTGAAGATATAATTCCACTGCCTAACTAGTTTTTCTATACAATAGACATGATTCATACAGCTTGACTACTCTCTATTTTAACCCAGAAATAACTAAGCATTCTATAAAGTTTATGAGGGAACTCATGGCATCAAAAGTTTGTAAATGATCTGAAAATCAATAAATTAATAAATTCATAGTAAATCTCAAGTTTTAACTTTCTAATGAATATCCATGCCTGAACGTTTTATAAAAATAAAAATGAAATATAGTTCTAAGGAAAATAATTAAAAAATCCCTTTATTTTACGCTGATGTGCTATTTGATATATTAATAAAGAATCAGTTCATCTAAATAATTTGACATCTATTTATTCTATACCTAAAATCTTTTTAATTAAAACTCTGCAAAAAATTTGTGGTCACAGTTTGGATGTCCCCACAAAAATCAAAAGTTGCCATTTGATATGCAGTTAAATTTGGAAAAACCTTTTTTTAACTTATGTAGTTTAAAAAAGAGAGTAAGTTGATCATATGGTTCACATAAGTCTATAAAATTGACAAGTATCGTCATAACTATAACTATCATTCCATGATAGCAAGGAAGGTGGATTATAATCCGATATATTTATATCCGATGCATAATTATCGATTTTGAAATAAGGCAAACAAAAAATTAATATCATTAAACGTGATAAGAATGGAATGGCTTGCCATCTTTCATCTAAGAGTAAAATTTACTACAAATCATATATTTACACTTAATTACATTAACTAGCCCTGAGTCATGTTTCACTACAATAAAACGCGTGCATGTTTCGAGCTCAATTACCTACCATACACGTTCCTAATATATGATGATGGTTGTTAGCTTTCCTCTCCAGAACCCTTACGAGTAGGTACTTGCGATTTGCTATTACGTTCAGAGGGTATGGACATTGGGATGAGGCAGGAGACAGAGAGGGCCCCTAAGGGAGCAACCCCTGAGGTCATGGGGAACGAAAACCCTCCTTCCCTGACCATTGGAGTTGAAGGGTTCTCCTACGGCTGCCACCTTATCGAGAGAAGATCAATAAAGGGAGACAAGGAGAGGCGGGTTGAGAAATGAAAGTGCTCGGGAAGCAATGATCGAGGGATACAGGAGAGGCCGCCTCAGAGGAAAACAGACGAAAGTGGCAACATCACGTGACGAGAGGGCAAGAAAGGAGAAATGACCACACGAGTGTTTAGACCTGGTGGCGAGAGAGACGGAGAGATGGGCGGTAAAGAGTGAATCTAATAAGTGTTCCCCCTTTCCAAACGCAACGCTAATCGTAGGAGGCCTTGCAGTGTGCTAAGGTAAAGACTACAAGAAAATAATCAACTATCTGGAGAAAATTACATTTTCAGTTCAGTATGGAGAGTCCTCAGGCCCCTGTAAGTCTACGGGTAGTATGTTGAAAAATCATCCTGGGATCCTCGGAGTCGAAAAAACTTTTAGAAAATTTTTCATACCCTCGTGAAGGCCAGTGTCATTAATTGGCATTGATGTCGCACATCAAGTACAGTAGCAGTAAAACATGGTGATAGTCGTTTGAACTTAGCAAGACTTATGGGAGTAAAGCCCGTGTGAAATTGATTGGCTGCGGAAAGTAGGAAAGAGGAAAGATCATAGTAGACAACGCTGAAAAAATAACTGTATTCAACTTGAGAAATTGGTAAAATATCAGAAAAGCATTTTAACAACAATGTTAACGATCCAAACAAAGTTAGATAAAAAACCCTGATATTGCTCGCAACGTATCGGAAAATCCTACTTACAGAATGGGAAAAAGAGCTATTAAGCGGTAGAAAGTTGAGTTGAATGACAGATTGAGAATTTTCAAGTTGCTATGGAAGGTTTACGAACTTGGTAACCCTG